>SJYC01098357.1:0-23785 GCA_006408675.1 Madoqua kirkii
TAACATTAGTAGCAATGAGAAGCGTGCCATCCATTAGCCCATTCTTTATTCATAGGCAGCAGGAGACAGGAAGAAGAAATTGGCAAGCCAACTTGTGCCTTTTCTCAGTCTCTGTATCATTCAAGGCGTATGGCAGCCCTTCCCATTTAGCACCAGCCTGGATCCCTTGGGTGTGTCACTGTTACCTTGGTATCTCTCAACCACTTTGCAATATCTAATCTTGCTAACCTAAAGGTCAGATACTCTATCTCAAAGGACACTTAAGTGTTTGTGTGTATTTACAGCCTCAACATAAACACATAATATTGGCAAGTTTGAATTCAGTATTTCGAAGTGAATCCAATAATCACATACCACACAAAGCATAACTAGCACAATCTGTTCGGATGCAAAGCAAGCGAAAGCAACAGAACTGTATGCTATAGCCCTGCATTGTATTTATTCTAGAATAAGCAATATTAAAAACCTCACTTTAATCATGACCTTCTTTGAAATGATATAATGATCAAAGAAGGTCATGCTCATTATATATTTTTGTAGCATTGTTTAATATCGTTATTCCCATTTACGCAGCTGCCTTCATTACTGTGCAGATATAAAATGATAGGGAAAAATTATGGAGGGAGGCTCTCTTCAAAATCTGAATTAGTAATATTCATTATCATCTGTAAAAAATGAGGAATGTTTTAGTACAGCTTAGGTTCAAATGGTTTACTTATAGTCCCTAAAATACAGTTTGGAAAAGGCAGTAAGTTTGGCAAGGAATAAAGGCGAGAAAGAAATAGCTAATAGACCACTTTCTTCATTGATATTTGCTATATTTGATCCTCAGATTTTAGTGAAAAGACATTCCAGATCTCAAGGAATGCATATTAGCAACAAAGAATAAATAACTAATGTTATTTCATTCGAGTTTAAAGCAAGCCTGTTTTATGTCTTTGTTCACACTGAACTGGAGGGAGAAAAAAAAAAAAAGCAAAGGCCAGTTCTTAAGCCAATCAAACGTTTTACTCCCACCTTGTGGCAGTGTGCTGCATGGCTAGATTTCCAAATTGGATCCCTTCAGAATTTTGGTAAAAATGACTTATTTTCCTATTCTCTTGACCACTGATGAAAATAAGATTGATTAGGTAAGGGGCTTTGTGATTCACCAAATGCTGAGGTCTGTAATGCGGGACTTCTGCAGCATACAAATCAGCAAAGAGTGATGTGAACAGTGCTACTGAATAAATAGGCTGCTTTCTCTACCTCGGACGTAAAATTTGAAGAAGTTGCACAGACTCCTCTTTTTTGACTGACTACACTAACATGCTTTGTACATCAACATTCAAGATGCTCTTAAATATAAAAACTATTTCACAAACCAACTTTAGAGTGTTAACAGAGGCACAACTTCTTGTTTCTTTGAGGATTAAAAAATATACAAAGAAACATGTAAGATACCTATTAAAAATAGACCACATAAATTTTCTGCAGAAGTATAACATAGAACTCAAATGCTTATTTATGCAATTTTCCCTCTATTTCCTTTTTATTTCTGTAGATTGAGGAATGCATGGAAGAGATATACTTGGTTGGTAGGTTAGAGAAATAGATCTGAGGATGTTTATTCCTTAGGTTCCTGTTTACTCCAGTTAACGACCTCATACTTTGACTGAAAAGTACCTGGTCAAATTCCTCTCTCCTAGATTGATTTTTACTATCTGCCTAATTGAGTTTAACATCCACCTTTATTAGAAAGAACATTCAGCTTCTCTCAGCTAGAATGAAACAAAAGCATCTTAGTTTCAGGGTAAAACAACCTTGGACTCACAAACTCACTCCCACAGCCAGGGGCTTCTTCAGAAACATCTATGAGTCCTGATCCGTTGGGTGTCACCTTGGCCTGGTAGTTTCTGGAGATGAACAGCTCTATATTTTTCAAAAACTCTCCTCACCAAAAGCTTTGCTGGCCTCAACCCAACTTAATCTATGTCTGACAGCCTTTGTCTATCTGAGGTTTACCATTTCCTTCAAACTTACCAAATATGAGTTTAGGGACATATAGTTAACTATGTCTTATTGTTTTAGAAATATGGGAAAGTATGAGTACAGAGTTAGCCTAATTTATGAAACAGAGTTCTTAAGTGATTTGAAATTGGATATTCCCTTTTTAAAAAGTGCTAAACAACAAATCTGCTAAAACTATCTTTATTATTTGTGAGATATTAAATGATTCATTTATGTATCTGTGTGTGCATATATGTATACATGGATATAAAACACATATAAACACACATACATATATATGCTTTTATTCCTCCCAATTTTTGAGGATCACAGCTAATAAAACTGCTGTGATTTAGGCCTATTTCAGACTTCAGTGTCTGGATCAGAAATAAACTTTATTCTTCATCCAGGTATCTGCAATTTTTTTGTCCCTTAAAAATAAATGATAGAGATGTGTTTTACTACCTAATTGTTATTCACTACAAATTAATGTGTACCAAGTCACAAAAATTACTAACATGATTATTCTTTTTTTAAAAAACAAATTGTAGCCATTTAAAAATACCTGACTAGAAACTCCTTCCAAGTTTATAACATTAGTTTCAAAATACCAACCACATAGCTATATAAATTGAAGATGTCCAGGGATTAAATCAGACACAAAAGTCTCTAAGATCCACTTTATTTTATTAATACATGTAATATTAACTTTTATACAACTTGTTTCTCAATTCCTAGAAACATATAGAAGTGCTTTTCTATTAAATATCTCTAGAGACAGAAAAATATATATACCTCCTATTTTTTTCTCTTAACACTAGTTTCTTTTGTATGTGAAGGGGATTTTTTTTTTCTCTGCAAAACAATTGCTTTGAGTTAGAAGCTACTTACTCTGTATATCTCCTCATATTCTCCACCTGCATCCTTATCTGAATGTCTCATCTGGGAAAATTCAAGTTTTGTTTATTGATGTTACATTCATAACTGACTGCATGTTAAACCAGCCTGCCATCCCTTTAGGAGGTAAACTGCAGTAATAAATGAAGTCGAAATTCTTTATTCCTCATCTGGCACAAGTCATTAGTTTTCCTAGGTAGGAGGTATTTGCAAAGTTGCATTCCAACCATGATTTTCTTTTTTTTCTAAAGTCCTAACTTTTTTTATTGTGAAATTTTCTTCATTTACTGTATTCTATTTAAAATTAAATCTTAGGAGTTCCACAGAAAGCTTATGAAAATTTTTTTTTCTTTTACTTTGGGTCACATGCCCGAAGAAGATTGATAATTGCAAAGTTGCTAGTAAATAAAAAGTTTATTTATCTTTTAAATATCCAAATAGTAAAATATCTCTGAATCAGATCAGGCATACTCCAAAATGGCAAGGATATATTCCTTATTTCTGATCAGAAAAAATGTTTAGACTCAAAAAATCGCTATTTAAAAATTGGATTTTATCTTTATACTCTTATATAGATATAATAAGCATTTATAATGTGAGATAATTACTGATAGTTTTGTATGACTAAATATATTACCTTCAATTTTTATGGTTAAACATAAAGAATATGTCATTGTAGAAAAATTGGAGAATGAGCACAAGAAAGTGCACAGTAGCAGCAATGAAACTATAACCTAGGGAAAAGCACCATTGTGATATTAAACAATTGTGGGTGAGACTTTGTCAGGCTTAGTTAGTGCTTTCTGGAATCTATTACCCTGACAGAATTTTTAAAAAGTCATTTGGATTTAGTTAGAGGAGAGAATCAAGTCCCATTATCCTGTGAGTTCAAACTGGCTACATGTTTGTTAACTGTCTACTGCGAGGTAGAGGGGGTGTTTATTCCATGTTATATAATTTACTAACAAAAGCACAGAAACATATGCATACATACACAAATCCCATTGTAACCTACTCTAATTTAGTGGTATTATGGACTGTACATCTGTGTCCCTCCACCCCAAATTCATATGATGAAATCTAACCCCAATGATAATATTTGAAGTTAGGGCCCTTGAGAAATAATTAGGTTTTCATGAAGTCTCATGAGTAGAACTCTCATGATGAGATCAATTGCACTTATAAAAAAGAAAGATATTAGTGCTGTCTCCCCACTTCACCTCCCACAATTTAGGATACAACAAGGCTATGTTATTTGTTGTTCAGGTGCTAAATTGTGTCCGACTCTTTGCAACTCCAGGGACTGCAACTCTCCAGGCTTCCCTGTCCTTTAGTATCTCCCTCTGTCACCGCCTTCTCCTGCCTTCAGTCTTTCCCAGCATCAGGATCTTTTCCAATGAACTGGTCTCTTCGCATCAGGTGGCCAAAGTATTGAAGCGTCAGCATCAGTCCTTCTAGTGAGTATTCAGGGTAGATTTCCTTCCAGATGGACTGATTTGATCTTCTTGCTGTCCAAGAGACTCTCAAGAGTCTTTTCTAGCACCACAATTCAAAATCATCAATTCTTTGTCTCTCAGCCTTCTCTATGGTCCAACACTCACATCCATACATGAGTACAGGAAAGCCCATAGCTTTGATTATATGGACTTTTGTCATCAAAGTGATGTCTCTGCTTTTTAATATGCTGTCTAGGTTTCCAGCTTTTCTTTGAAGGAGCAAGCGTCCTTTAATTTTGTGGCTGTAGTCACCATCTGCAGTGACTTTAGAGCCCAAGAAAATAAAGTCCAGCATGTTTCTACCTTTTCCCCATCTATTTGCCATAAAGTGTTGGGACCAGATGCCATGATCTCTTCAAGAGGTTCTATAGTTCCTCTTCAGTTTCTTTCTTTAGAGTGGTATTATCAGCATATCTGAGGTTGTTGGTAATCCCCTCAGCAATCTTGAATCCACTATCCAGCCCAGAATGTCATATGATGTGCTCTGCATGTATGTTAAATAAACAGAGTAACAGTATACAGCCTTGATATACTCCTTTGCCAGTTTTGAACCAGTTGTTGCTCCATGTCCAGTTCGAACTGTTGCTTCTTAAACTGCATACAGGTTTCTCAGGAAGCAAGTAAGGTGGTCTGTTAGTCTCATTTCTTTAAGAATTTTACACAGTTTGCTGTGATCTGCACAGTCAAAGGCTTTCACATAGTTAATGAAGCAGAAGTAGATCTGTGTGTGTGTGTGTGTGTGTGTGTGTGTTCCTGGAATTCCCTTTATTTCTCTATGATCCAACAGATGCTGGCAATTTGATCTCTGCTTCTTTTGCCTTTTCTAGATCCAGCTTGTAAATCTGGAAGTTCTCAGTTCATATATTGTTGAAACATAGCTTGAAGGATTTTGAGCATTACCTTGCTAGCATGTGAAATGAGGACAAATGTAAGGTAGCTTGAACATTCTTTGCCATTTCCGTTCTTTGGGGTTGGAATGAAAATCCCTTTTCCAGTCCTGTGGCCACTGCTGAGTTTTCCAAATTTGCTCACATACTGAGTGAAGTACCTTAACAGCATCATCTTTTAGGATTTGAACTTGCTCAGCTGGAATTCCATCACCTCCACTAATTTTGTTCATAGTAATACTTTCTAAGGCTCACTTGGCTTCACACTCCAGAATGTCTGACTCTAGGTGAGTGACCACACCATCGTGGTTATCCAGGTCATTAAGATCTTTTTTGTGTAGTTCTTCTGTGTATTCTTGTCACCTCATCTTAATCTCTTCTGCTTCTGCTATGTCCTTGCCTCTTCTGTTTTTTATTGCACCCATCTTTGCATGAAATATAACCTTAGTATCTCCAATTTTCTTGAAGAGATATCTGGTCTTTCCTATTCTGCTGTGTTCCTCTATTTCTTTGCATTGTTCACTTGAAAGGATTTTCCTATCTTGCCTTGCTATTCTCTGGAACTCTGCATTCAGTTGGTTATATCTTTCCCTTTGTCTCCCTTTCACTTCTCCTCTTTTCTCAGCTATTTATATGGCCTCCTCAGACAACCATTTTGCCTTCTTATATTTCTTTTTCTTGATGGTTTTGGTCACCATCTCCTTTACAATGTTACCAACCTCCATCTGTAGTTCTTCACATACTCTGTCTACCAGACCTTCTCCCTTGAATGCATTTGTCACCTCCAATATATAATCATAAGGAATTTAACTTAGGTCATACCTGAATGACCTAGTGGTTTTTCCCTGTTTTCTTCAATTTTAACCTGAATTTTGCAATAAGAAATTCATGATCTTAGTCACAGTCAGTTCCAGTCTTGTTTTTGTTGACTGTATAGAGTGTTTCCATCTTTGACTGAAAAGAATATAGTCATCTGATTTGGGTATTGATCATCTGATGATGTCCATATGTAGAATCATCTCTTGTACTGTTGAAAGATCTTTGCTATGACCAATGCATTCTCTTGGCAGAACTCTATTAGCCTTTGCCGTGCTTCATTTTGTACTCCAAGGCCAAACTTGCCTGTTACTCCAGGTTTTTCTTGACTTCCTACTTTTGTATTCCAATCCCTATGATGAAAAGGACTTTTTTTTTTTTTTTTTTTTGGTATTCATTATAGACAGTCTTATAGGTCTTCATAGAACCATTTGACTTCAACTCCTTTGGCATTAGTGGTTGGGGGCATAGACTTGAATGGTTTGCTTTGGAAATGAACTGAGATCACTCTGTCAATTTTGAGACTGTGCCCAAGTACTACATTTCACACTTTGTTGTTGTCTATGAAGGCTACTCCCTTTCTTCTAAGGGATTATTGCCCTCAGTAGTAGATATAATGGTCATCTGAATTAAATTCTCCCATTCTGGTCCACTTTAGCTCACTGAATCCTAAAATGCCATTATTCACTCTTGCCATTTTCTGCTTAACCACATCTGATTTACCTTGATTCAAGGACCTAACATTTCAAATTTTCTATGCAATATTGTTCTTAAAGCATTGGAATTCACTTTTGCCATCAGACACATCCACAACTGAGCTTTGTTTCCACTTTGGCCCAGCTTCTTCATTTTTTCTGGAGCTATTTCTCCTCTCTTCCCCAGTAGCATATTGGACACCTACTGACCTGGGGAGCTCATCTTCCACTGTCATA
Organism: Madoqua kirkii; assembly: GCA_006408675.1. Classification (NCBI taxonomy): domain Eukaryota; kingdom Metazoa; phylum Chordata; class Mammalia; order Artiodactyla; family Bovidae; genus Madoqua; species Madoqua kirkii. The sequence goes on from SJYC01098357.1 coordinate 7,018, forward strand.
TCTTTTTGTCTTTTCATACTGTTCATGTGGTTCTCGAGGCATGGACACTGAACTGGTTTGCCATTCCCTTCTCCACTGTACCACGTTTTGTCAGGACTCTTCACCATGCCCCATCCATCTTGGATGGCCCTGCACTGCATGGCTTATATTTTCATTGATATGTGATCCATGACATCATTTTGGTTAGCTCCCTGTTGTTCTCGTTTTCATTTTGGAGGCTGTGAAGTTGTTTTATGTCAACTAGGAGAGATCTCTCATCACTTACTCTGCTAGCACCCTTACCTTGGAATTTTCAGCCTTCAGAACTGTGAGAAATAAGTGTCTATTGTTTAAGCCTTTAAGTATATGGTATCTTGGGTGGTGTCAGCCCAAATTCACCGAAATAAGTGGTATTCTATATTTTAAGAATTAAGATGCTTAAGTTTTAAAGCTGAAGTGACTATTGTGGGATAGGCATGATACTTTGAAAATATAAGAAAATCAAATATTTGCCCTCTTCCAAATTGTTAGAAAATAGCTGGGGATCATAAGAGTTCTATAAAGTATGTCAAGATTACAGTAAAGAAGAAAGATTACAGTAAAGAGATGCACTGGTTTGTCATGGTGGTGTTGAAAAAGAGCACGTAGATAGTGCTGATGGGTAAAGGTCACAGTGTTCTACGTGACATTTACCAACTTTCTGTTTTGAAAGAATACTCTTTCAGATATTTTTGTTTAGCACTACTTATGTAAGAAAGCTATTTTCAAGCAGATGAAACAACAGAATGCACCCATTTTACTGTATACATGTATTTATTTTAATGTGATATTGTGAAGTACCGAATGACCCAAGTCTTCTTGTGAACCTCTTCAACAGAATGGCACAACCATTTTTTTCTGATCCCCTAGCATACATGAGGCACTTTGTTAGGAAAAATACAGAAATAAAAATATTTTTGATTTCTACAGTTTAAATCTTTGTCTATGGAAGCCAAATGGAGTGAAGAGTTGAGTAAAAATATATCAAGATAATTTGATCAAGGTAGAAATTCTTTCCATGATTACTCTAGTGTAACTACGAGCTACTTTGACCCTCTGAAGTCCAGAACTGTCTGCATTATCTCAGCCTGAAACAGAACACTGTGGGAGATCTGAAAAGGCAATTGAAACCACAGTGGGGAAACTTGTTATTGGATTTTTTTTTAAATCGCATGTCTTGTGACATACTAGCATTTGAGAAGGTCAGCCTTGTTGAGGCGTGGATACTTTAATAACAAGTATCTCTTCATACAAACTTCACTTGATACTGTAATTGACTTCACATCTGTGAGATTTTTATTACTGTGGATTTTCATCAACACTTCACCCAACTTCCTAACTTGCCGATGAATAATGCCTGGTGAGTATCACAGACCTGAGATTATGAAGTGGTCCGTGTGGTTGATAGCCTCTGTTATAGCACCATTGCCAATATATAAATACAATGAAAATTTTGTAAGACTTTTATATTTGACCCTGGAAACGGTTATCTGTTAATATCTCTGTGCTATTGGCAAAGAATTATATTACCTCCCTGGCATCTTCGTGAGTGATTTTGAATTCTTACAGAAATCAACTTTCTGAAAAAGTCATTGTAAGAAACTGCTTCATTCTTTTAATTTAAACCAGTTTTGATCAAGTCTCTTTACAATATTGTTTGAAAGGTCCACATAAATTAGAAAGTAAACCCTCCCTCCCTTTAAGATCAGATTAGAAAGACTAACAGAAGATATGCAGTTGAGTTATAATGTCAAGTTTCTTTTATATAGACTATTTTATTCAGAGTTCCCACTCAACTCTTGAAAGATAAAGGAGATTGGGTGAATAATTGCTTAAAGAAGGCACCAAAGAAACTCAACCAAGCCAGAGAACAAAATGTCAGGCAAGATCCTTTCCCACAGAGTATTTAACTAGCAAATGTCTAATAAGTGCAGTTAAAGGATTTTTGTATGGTCAGGCTAGGAGAAGGAATCACAGCACAGTTGATGCTAAAATAGCTCTCACACCAAATGAAGTTAGGGCAGGCAGGGGTTTCGAGCATTCTTGGGCAATGCTTTCAAAGACAAAAAGGTTGGAAGTTGATTTTGACTGACAATGAAGTATTAAAATGAGCAAAGAGAGGAATTCAGAAAACAGAACTGAGAAGGGCAATGGAAAACCAAATCAGTTTCTCCCTTAGTGTTAGCCATTCAGTCCTGTCCGACTCTTTGCAACCCGTGGACTGTAGCTCACCAGGCTCCTCTGTCCATGGAATTCTCCAGGCAAGAATACTGGAGTACGTAGCCATAGCCATTCCTTCCTTCCTGACTCAAAGACTGAACCTGGGTATCCAGCATTGAAGGCAGATTCATTACTGACTGAGCCACCCTGGAAGCCCAATGTTGTTGTTCAATCACTCAGTCATGTCTGACTCTTTGCGACTCCAAGGACTACAGCACTGTCCTTCCAGTCTCCTGGTGTCCAGGCTTCACTGTCCTTCACTATCTCCCAGAGTATGCTCAGACCCACATCCACTGAATCAGTGATGCCATCCAACCATCTCATCCTCTGTCATCCCATTCTCCTCCTGCCTTCAAGTTTTCCCAGCATTAGGTTCTTTTCCTATTAGTCGGCTCTTTGCATCAGGTGGTTAAAATATTGGAGCTTCAGCATCAGTCCTTCCAATGAATATTCAGAGTTGATTTCCTTTAGGATTTATGAGTTTGATCTCCTTGCTGTCTAAGGGACTCTAAGTCCATGATACCATAAAAAAATCAGACACTGTGATTTACAATATTATAGAAATTTACATAGGAAAAAGGTGCAGATTATCATTCTCCTTCATTGTAAAATTCCCTTTCTATGACTACCCAAATCTGTATGAAGGAATTCATCTACATTATCCAAGACATCAAAGAGGAAAAGCCCATTACCCTCTATTGGGCACCTTCTTCCTTGAAAGCTCAGTTGGTAAAGAGTCCACCTGCAATGCAGGACACCCTGATTGGATTCCAGGGTTGGGAAAATCCACTGGAGAACGGATAGGCTACCCACTCCAGAATTCTTGGACTTCCCTTGTGGCTCAGCTGATAAAGAATCTGCTTGTAATGCAGGAGACCTGGATTCAATCCCTGGGTTGGGAAGATCCCCTGGAGAAGGAAAAGTCTACCCACTCCAGTATTCTGGCCTGGAGAATTCCATGGACTCTATAGTCCATGGGGTCGCAAAAAGTTGGACACGACTAACTGACTTTCATTTTCACTTTCACGTGTTAGAGAAAAGAGATCAGTTATTTAAATCTTTACAGTTGCTCTATGATGTGGTCATTATCTTCCCTTTAAGAGAAGGAAAACAGGACTCATAAATTATACATGTTGTTCAAGTTCAATTTTTCAGAGGCTAAGCCAGCAATTTCAGCAGTTTATCTGGACATCAAAGTCCATATTTTTTCACTATATCTCACTCTTCTGACATTGTAGGTACCACGAACTGCTGACTGCACAAGGCCAGTCATTTAATTAATGTGGTAGGTGGACTAATTGATTTTGCTCAGTGAATGTTTAATGATAATTTCATTTCCTCCCTTGACTACTCTAGTTGTAGTTAGCAAATCAGGAATGTGCTGATTTTCCTGAAACACTGGAAAATATTCATAAAAGATGAGTTGATAAGGGAATGATAGTTTTGTGAAATATACCTATTTTGTGTAATTGCCTTGCCTTATCACTATGTTCTAAATCTTTTTTCAATGAATCTTCTAATATAATATCCTGTATCCCAAAGTAAAGGCACTATAACTATCACACTAATTCTTGTCAATACACGAAACAAAACATACTTTGGAGTGGAAAGAGGATCTAAGGTTATCTAACTGTTTAAGTTGGAAAGTTGTAAAAATGGTGTTAATACTTTTATTAAAAATATATTTTTAACCCATCATAGAGCAACTACTAGTATAAATGTATTTAATAAATTACCATAAGCTTTATGCTGTGGATTCTTTCCAATAGGCTATAATTTTCTCTGGAAAATATCCCTAAACTCTCTTATTCACCTCCCCCAGGAAAATCAGTTCTCTGCATCCTTGCCTTTCTTTTGTCCTCTCCTCCTCCTCACCGAACCCTGCCCCCCCTTTTTTGGCTTTGACTTTCTGATTTTTTGCTCTTATTTCTCTCTTATTTCTATGATACTGCTCAGACGTCTTTACTTTCAATTTCTAAAATATTTGCAGTCCTCATTTTCTCTTCTCCAGTTGCTCTCTTACACGTAATACTTTTACCTACCTGTTTTACTGTTTCCAGTTTATTTTTTCTAAATTTACTAAATCACTGTTCTTTTCTTGTTTGCTGTAATTTTAAGACAAATATCAGTATTCTTTATGTTGAGATTTCCCCATTATTAATAATGAAGGCATTGAAATTAAACATTATCAGTTGACTAATAGGCTTTTCTTTGTTTTATAAATTTTTGTTTCAGGGCTTTCTAGAGATATGCCATTTTCTCATTTGATTTTTGCTTTGAACCAAGTATTATATGAGATTGCTTTTAATTGGCAATCAGTAAAGAGTTTTTTGTCTATCTTTATTATGTATTACTAATTGCATGCAGCTGTGTTCAGAGAATGGGGCTATGGAATCTTTACTTTAAAAATGAGTGTATCTGTTAATCCCATACTCCTAATGTACATATCCTTTCCTTTCCCACTGGCAACTATAAATTTGTTTTATATGGGATTAACAGATGCACACTACTATATATAAAATAAACATCAAGGATTTACTGTATAGTACAGGAACTATATTCAGTGTCTTATAATAGCACATAATGGAAAATACTCTGTAAAAGAATATATATGTAACTGAATCACTTCACTGCACATCTGAAACCAGCACAGTATTATAAATCACCTGTACTTCAACAAAAAATGTGTTCTTTGTTTATAGTTCTAAATGTATGTTTTTAAAAATATGTAACAAGAAAGATACTCTATTTTTTAGCTTTTTTGAAGTATGATACACAAATAAAACCTGTATATATTTAGGTTTTACAATGTGATTTTTAGAAAGTGTACAATGTGATATTTTATTATACATATACATTGGAAATGATTAGCACAAACAAGTTAATTAACATATCCATTACCTCATGTAGTTACCACATTTTTTGTGTGTGATGAGAACACTTCAAATTTACTTCCTTAGCTACTACTTTCCAGTATAGAATACAAATATCATTAACTATAACCACCATGTTATTGTCTTTTAGTCACTAAGTCATGTCCAACCCTCTGTGACTCCATGGACTGTAGCCCACCATGCTCTTCTGTCCATGGGATTTCCCCGGCAAGAATATTGGTCTGTCATTTGCTATCCTGTGTATTAACTCCCCAGATCTTACTCATCTTACAACTGAGTTTGTACCCATTGAACAGCATGTCCCCATTTCCTCTCCCCCTAGTCCCTTATAACTATAGTTCTAGTTTGTTTTATGAATTCAACTTTTTTAGAGTCCACATAAAAGTGAAATCATACAGTGTTTGTCTTTTTGTCCTGGCCTATTTCATTTATCATAATGTCTTCCAGCTGCATCAGTGCTATTGCAAATGACTGGACTTTCTTCTTTTTCATGACAAGATAATGTTCTATAATATATGGATCTACTTTCCCTGTCTGTCTGTCCATTTATCCATCCATCATCTACCTATTATATTTTCTTTATCCATTCATCCATTAATGGACACTTAGGTTGTTTCCATGTATTGATTACTGTGAATAATGTTGCAATGACATAGGAATGCAGGTATCTCTTAAAGGTATTGATTTTTATTTCCTTTGATTATATCCCCAAAAGTGAGATTTCTGGATCAGATGTGATAGTTCTGCTTTTAATTTTTGAGGAAACTCCAGACTATATTCTACAATAGCTTTGCCAAGTTATACTCCAACCAACAGTGTAGAAGGGTACACTTTTCACCACACCCTTGATAATATTTGCTACTTTTTTTATGGCCATCTTATCAGATATGAGCTGCTATCTCATGTGGTTTTGATTTGCATTTCCCTTCTGACTAGTGATATAACAAGAACCTTTTCAAATATCTGCTAGCCATTTGCTATTGAGTTATATGAGTTCCTTATATATTTTGGATATTAATCACTTATCTTCTTGGGCTCCAAAATCACTGCAGACAGTAACTGCAGCCATGAAATTAAAAGACACTTGCACCTTGGATAAAAAGCTATGACAAACCTAGTAGTGTATTAAAAAGCAGAGACATTTTGCTTACAAATGTACGTACAATCAAAGCTATGGTTTTAACAGTAGTCATGTGGAGAAGGCAATGGCACCCTACTCCAGTACTCTTGCCTGGAAAATCCCACGGACAGAGGAACCTGGTAGGCTGCAGTCCATGGGGTTGCAAAGGTCAGACATGACTGAGAGACTTCACTTTCACTTTTCACTTTCATGCATTGGAGAAGGAAATGGCAACCCATTCCAGTGTTCTTGCCTGCAGAATCCCAGGGACGGAGGAGCCTGGTGGGCTACCGTCTATGGGGTTGCACAGAGTCGGACATGACTGAAGTGACTTAGCAGCAGCAGCAACAGCAGCATATATAGATGTGACAGTTGAACAATAAGAGCTGAGCACTGAAGAATTTTCGCTTTAGAATTGTGGTACTGGAGAAGACCCTTGAGAGTCCCTTGTACAGCAAAGAGATCCAACCAGTCTTAAAGGAACTAAAGGAAATTAACCCTGAATATTCACTGTAAGGACTGATGCTGAAGCTCTAGTATTTTGGTCTCCTGATGGAAAGAACTGACTCAATAGAAAAGACACTGATGCTTGGAAAGATTGAAGGCAGGAGGAGAAGTGGACAACAGAGGATGAGATGGTTCGATGGCATCACTGACTCAATGGACATGAGTTTGAGCAAACTCCAGGAGACAGTGAAGGACAGGGAAGCCTAGAGTGGTACAGTCCATGGGGTCACAAAAGTCAGACATGACTTAGTGATTGAACAGCAAACCCTTATTAGAAATATGTTGTGCATTCCATAGGAATCTTTTAATTTAATTCACTGTTTCCAGAACTATGCAGAAGCTTTTTAATTTGATGTAGCCCCACATTTATTTTTTAGTTTGTTAGCATGTATTTTTAGTGTATACAGAAATCATTGCCAAGACCAATAGCAAAGATATTTTTCTTCTAGGAATTTTATACTGAAATTCTATACTGAAAATTTTAGTTTTATACTGAAATTTAAATCTTTAATCCACTTCAAGTTAACATTTGTGAGTGCTGTGGATAGTGCTCCAGTGGCATTCTTTCACATGTAGCTATCCAATTTTTCTAACATCATCTATCAAAAAGACTCTTTTTTCTCCATTGTTCTGTATTCAATAGCTTCATTGGTCAAAAATTGGTGGTGGTGGTTATTTGCTAAGTCGTGTCCAACTCTTGTGACTCCATTGACAGTGGCCTGCCAGGGTCCTCTGTCCATGGGGTTCTCCAGACAATACTGGAGTGGGTTGCCATTTCCTTCTCTGGGGGATCTTCCTGACTCAGAAATTGAATCTGGGCCTCCTGCACTGCAGGCTGATTCTTTACCAACTGAGCTATGAGGGAAGCCCAGTCAAGAGATTAGCTAATATATGAGTGTGGATTTATATCTGGGCTATTTGTTCTGTTTCATTGATCTATGTGATTATTTTTATGCTAAAAACACAATCTTTGATTACTAAAGTTTTTTAATATAGTCTGATATCATAATATATGGTACCTCTAGCTTAGTTCTTCTTTCTCAAGATTGCCCTAGTTAATAAGAGTCTTCTATGGTCCCATGTGAATTTTATTTTATTTCTGTGAAAAAAGGTCATTGGAATTTTAATAGGTATTGCAATGAATCTGTAGAAGACTTTGGGTAATGAGAATATTGTAATAATGTCATTTCTTCCCAAATTAACATAGGCTATATTTTCATTTATTTGGGTCTTCCAATTTCTTCTATAATTTTATAGTTTTCAGAGAACAGTACTTTTTACCTCTTTGGTCAAATTTCAGTTCAGTTCAGTCATTCAGTCTTGTCCAACTCTTTGTGACCCCATGGACTGCTACAGTCCAGGCCTCCTTGACCATCACCAACTCCTGGAGTAAACTCAAACTCATATCCATTGAGTCAATGATGTCATACAACCATCTTATCCTCTGTTAATCCCTTCTCCTCCTGCCTTCAACCATTCCCAGCATCAGGTTCTTTCACAGTGAGTCGTTCTTCACATCAGGTGGCCAAAGTATTGGAGTTTCAGCTTTAGCATCAGTCCTTCCAATGAATATTCAGGACTGATTTCCTTTAGAATGGACTGGTTGGATCTCCTTACAGTCCAAGGGACTCTCAAGAGTCTTTTCCAACACCACAGTTTCAAAAGCATCTATTCTTCAACACTCAGCTTTCTGTAGAGTCCAACTCTTACATCCATACATGACTACTGGAAAAACCAAGCTTTGACTTTTGTTGGCAAACTGATGTCTCTGCTTTTAAATATACTGTCTAGGTTGGCCATACCTTTTCTTCCAAGGAGCAAGAGTCTTTTAATTTCATGGCTGCGGTCACCACCTGCAGTGATTTTCAGCCCAGGAAAGTAAGTCACTGTTTCATTTGTTTCCCCATCTCTTTGCCATGAAGTGATGGGACCAGATGCCATGATCTTCATTTTTTGAATGTTGAGTTTTAAGTCAGCCTGTCCTAGGTATTTTTTTTATTCAATTCTAAATAAAGAAAATGGGAGTTTCTTTATTTCTTATTAAGACAGTGCTTTGTTAGTGTATATAAGCTCAGCTGACTTTTTTTGTATGTTGACTTCATATCCTGCAACTTTATTTAGTTCATTTGTTATTTTTCACAAATTTTTGTAGGAGTCATTAGGAATTTCTGTAGAAATGGTCATGTCATTTGCAATGACAGCTTTATTTCTTTCATTCCGAATGTGATTCCATTAATTTTTCCCCTAATTACTCTGTCTAGGATCTCTAATATTAGGCAGAATAAAAGTGATGAGAGTGGGCAACTTTATCTTGTTTCTCATCCTAGATGAAAGCTTTCAGACTTTTATCATTGAAGGTGATGTTCATGCTGGGTTTGCAGATATATTACTTATGATGTTGAGGTAATCTTTACTAATCCTATTTTGTTAAGAGTTTTTTTTTTTATTACAAAAGGCTATTTAATTTTGTCAAATGCTTTTCTGTGTCTATTATGATAATGTGATTTTTTAACAGGAGCTACTAAAACAATGCCAACTCCACCTTTCTCCAGATTTTGTTGTAAAACTAGGTAAACCTCTATGCAATCTTTATCCACTTTCAGATGATACTCATTATTATGTAAATTCTAGGAGGAAGTCCTAGGTATTTTTTTTATTCAATTCTAAATAAAGAAAATGGGAGTTTCTTTATTTCTTATTAAGACAGTGCTTTGTTAGTGTATATAAGCTCAGCTGACTTTTTTTGTATGTTGACTTCATATCCTGCAACTTTATTTAGTTCATTTGTTATTTTTCACAAACTTTTGTAGGAGTCATTAGGAATTTCTGTAGAAATGGTCATGTCATTTGCAATGACAGCTTTATTTCTTTCATTCCGAATGTGATTCCATTAATTTTTCCCCTAATTACTCTGTCTAGGATCTCTAATATTAGGCAGAATAAAAGTGATGAGAGTGGGCAACTTTATCTTGTTTCTCATCCTAGATGAAAGCTTTCAGACTTTTATCATTGAAGGTGATGTTCATGCTGGGTTTGCAGATATATTACTTATGATGTTGAGGTAATCTTTACTAATCCTATTTTGTTAAGAGTTTTTTTTTTATTACAAAAGGCTATTTAATTTTGTCAAATGCTTTTCTGTGTCTATTATGATAATGTGATTTTTTAACAGGAGCTACTAAAACAATGCCAACTCCACCTTTCTCCAGATTTTGTTGTAAAACTAGGTAAACCTCTATGCAATCTTTATCCACTTTCAGATGATACTCATTATTATGTAAATTCTAGGAGGACATGGAGTTTGTTCTTTCGATCTTTCTCATAAAGGTCCATACAGTGCCAAGAATATAATCTAACACAAAATATATGCTTAGTAAATATTTATTGAATAAATAATTACAGTGTTTATTGCCAATTTAAAAGATTTATATATCTGTAAATTGACATCTATCTTTCTGTGTGATTTCATCTAACATTAATATCATTTCTGCTGCTTTTTCTGTTTGCAATTAACTGGTACCTCTTTATCCACATCTTCATATTCAATTTTTCTCTATCTCTTTAAGCCTGTTAATTATAGCTGAGTTGTTTTTCAACTTAACTTAATATGTTCCATATTTCAATTGGATATTTAAGCTCTTATTTATTTTAAGAAAACTTTTTCCTCTTATTGTTTATTATTGCTTTTAGTATTTCTTTTTTATTATTATTATGAGTTTTTTTTTTTTTACTCCCTTATTCTTTTCTTTACTTATATGATCAAGTTGCCATTCCCTTGAATTTTTCCCTTGTTAATGAAGAGAACTATATGATGCTTGTTATAAAGTTACATATATCTCTCTCATTTCCTAGTGAGAAGATATTATTTCTCCCATACAGGTGTTCTATTTTTTTTTCTTGCTTCCCTCCCCTCAAATAAGATAAGCCTTCTAAAATACATTCTCATTCCTAGATGTTTGAAGCATGTTTTTTTTTTCCTATGATCATGAGACAATTTAGTGTGTTATTTATTACTATTAGAATTTTTTTTTAATATGTTTCTTTGGGGGAGGGCTCCAAAATCACTTCAGATGGTGACTGTAGCCATGAAATTAGAAGATGCTTACTCCTTGGAAGAAAAGTTATGACCAACCTAGATAGTATATTCAAAAGCAGAGACAATACTTTGCCGACTAAGGTCCGTCTAGTCAAGGCTATGGTTTTTCCTGTGGTCATGTATGGATGTGAGAGTTGGACTGTGAAGAAGGTTGAGTGCCAAAGAATTGACGCTTTTGAACTGTGGTGTTGGAAAAGACTCTTGAGAGTCCCTTGGACTGCAAGGAGATCCAACCAGTTCATTCTGAAGGAGATCAACCCTGGGATTTCTTTGGAAGGAATGATGCTAAAGTTGAAACTCCAGTACTTTGGCCACCTCCTGCGAAGAACTGACTCATTGGAAAAGACTCTGATGCTGGGAGGGATTGGGGGCAGGAGCAGAAGGGGACGACCGAGGATGAGATGGCTGGATGGCATCACTGACTCGATGGACAGGAGTCTGAGTGAACTCTGAGAGATGGTAATGAACAGAGAGGCCTGGCATGCTGCGATTCATGGGGTTGCAAAGACTTGGACATGACTGAGCGACTGAACTGAACTGAACTGATGTTTCTTTCCTTTTAAGAATCTTAAATTAAAAGGGAATTCTCTTAGACATTTAGATACAACTATATTGTCCACCAGCTTCCCTGGTAGTTCAGTGGTAAAGAACCCAACTGCCAATACAGGAGACACAGGTTCAATCCTTGAGTTGCAAAGATCCCCTGGAGAAGGAAGTGGTAACCCACTCTGGTATTATTGCTTGGGAAATCCTATAGAGGATTTTATGGCAGGCTACAGGCCATGGGGTCACAAAAGAGTCAGATAGGACTTAGCAACTAAACAAACAACATATTCTTCACCAGTGTTTTATCTCCTTTTTTCCTATGTCAAACTGTCTGGTCAAATTCATGTGTTTTTAGGTTAGAATTCTTTATCAAGAATTTTTCTCTATGAAATAGATGAGATAATCTATGGACCCTCACATATCTGTGAATATCTTTTATGTTGGCAGTGAATGATATATAGACTGTATATGGAAGTCTATTATTGCTTCAAACTGTCTTCTAGATTTGAAGATAAGAAGCCTGAGACTATCTACTCTTTCTTTGGAGGAAATGTGTGCTAGTTAGGTATACACATTGGAGAAGAAAATGGCAACCCACTCCAGTATTCTTGCCTGGACAATCCCATGGGTGGAAGAGCTTGGTGGGCTACAGTCCAAGGATCGCAAAGAGTCGAATATGACTGAGCGACTTCACTTTCGCTTTCACTAAATATACACATATATATACATATAATAGATACACAAATATATACCAGAATTATCCCAGAAAATCCTGAGGCATACATATCTATCAATCAACATTTCCTGAATTTCCACGAGCCATTTTGATCTATAAACTCAGTTGTAAGAGAGAGTTTTGCACAGAAAAATTACATTTTGTTATATATGGCTTCCACTATAATCTGCTTCTTGTTCTTTTTCACGTGGTAATTCTCCTGAATCTGTATCTGAGTCTTATGTTTTCCATTGTGATTTAAATATAATTGCATCTTTTTGTGTGTGGTTTTAACTACTTATTGATCTTTCAGACATAAACTTTCTGTCTTCCAGTTTTATTGAGAAATAATTGGCATGCAACACGGTATAACTTTAGGGTGTAGAGTGTAATGATTTAAGACATATACACAGTGAAATGATAATTGCAATAAGTTTAGTAAATATCCATCATCTCATCTAGATACAAAATTTAAAAATTTCTGTTGTAATGAGAACTCTTAGGATTTACTGTCTTAACAACTTTCATACATAACAGAAAAATGTATTAATTATATTTATTAGGTACATTACATCTGTAGTACTTATAACTAGAAGCTTGCATCTTTTGACTGCCTTCATCCAGTTCCCCATCCCAGACACGTTGCCTCTGATAATCACAAATTTGTTCTACTTTTCTATGAGTTTGTTTGTATGTATGTTTGGTTTTGAAGTTTAACTCTGTTCTCTTTTTCTATGAGTTTGTATGTATTTTTGTACGGTTTTTATGTTTTTTTGGGGGGGGTATGGTTTTAATGTAAGTTTAATTGTATTTTGTGTGTGTGTGTGTGTTTAATACAAACCATTGTCTGTATGGCTTTTCTGTAAGTTTAATTGGCTTACAACACAATGGTAGTTCCTATTATACAACACAATGATTATTTTCTATACACTTCATGTGATTTCAAATATTCAGTTCTGTATATTTGAAAATAATCACTGTGATAACCCTAATTATAATATGTCACCACAAATATATTACCTAGTCATTGACTATATTCTCTCACTATACATTTTATACTGGTTCATTTATTAACACTAAATGAAAATTTTACATCTTATTCTTCCTTACCAACTTCTTTCTACCCTGACTCCATTTTCCATGGTAACCATCTACTGTACTCTGTAGATATAGCTCTGCTTCTGTTGTGTTTTGTTTGTTCATTAGATTCCACATTTAAGTGAAATCATACAGTGTTTTTCACTGACTTTTTCACTTAGCATAATACTGTCTAGGTCCACCCATGTTGTAATAAATTGAAAGATTTCATTCTGTTCAATGGTTGAGTAATACTCCACTATGTGTGGAACATTACTCTCCTTTAGGACATATATTCAAAAAAATATTACTATGAACAATGTCAGAGAGTATACTGCCTAGTGTTTCTCCTAGATATTTTCAGTTTTAAGGTCTTCAGTTCAGTTCAATTATTCAGTCGTGTCCGACTCTTTGAGACCCTGTGAATTGCAGCACACCAGGTCTCCCTGTCCATCACCAACTCCCAAAGTTCACTCAAACTCATGTCCATTGAGTTGGTGATGCCATCCAGCCATCTCATCCTCTGTCGTCCCCTTCTCCTCCTTCCCCCAATCCCTCCCAGCATCAAAGTCTTTTCCAATGAGTCAACTCTTCGCAGGTGGTGGCCAGAGTATTGGAGTGTCAGCTTAGGCATCAATCTTTCCAAAGAACACTCAGGGCTGTCTCCTTTAGAATGGTCTGGTTGGATTTCTTTGCAGACCAAGGGAGACTCAAGAGTCTTCTCCAACACCACAGCTCAAAAGCATCAATTCTTCGGCACTCAACCTTCTTCCCAGTCCAACTCTCACATCCACATATGACCACTGGAAAAAATCATAGCCTGGACTATACAGACCTTTGTTGGCAAAGTAATGTCTCTGCTTTCGAATATGCTATCTAGGTTGATCATAACTTTCCTCCCGAGGAGTAAGCGTCTTTTAATTTCATGGCTGCAATCACCATCTGAAGTGATTTTGGAGCCCCCCAAAATAAAGTCTGACACTGTTTCCACTGTTTCCCCATCTATTTGCCATGAAGTGATGGGACCAGATGCCATGATCTTTGTTTTCTGAATCTTGAGCTTTAAGCCAACTTTTCACTCTCATCTGTCACTTTCGTCAAGAGGCTTTTGAGTTCCTCTTTACTTTCTGCCATAATCGTGGTGTCATCTGCATATCTGAGGTTACTGATATTTCTCCCAGCAATCTTAATTCCAGCTTGTGCTTCTTCCACCCCAGTGTTTCTCATGATGTAGTCTGTATAAAAGTTAAATAAGCAGGGTGAGAATATACAGCCTTGATGTACTTCTTTTCCTATTTGGAACCAGCCTGTTTTTCCGTGTCCAGTTTTAACTGTTGCTTCCTTACCTGCATACAGATTTCTCAAGAGGCAGGTCAGGTGGTCTGGTATTCCCATCTCTTTCAGAATTTTCCACAGTTTATTGTGATCCACACAGTCTATCTTTAACCCATTCTGAATTTATTTTTGTGTGTGACATGGGACAGTATTTGAATATGATTATTTTACAGGTAGCTATTCATATTTTATATTTCTTCCTATTTAGTGTTGAGAATTTTTTTTCCTCTTGGAAGTACTTTTGTAGCATCCTATAGATTTTAAATTGTTTTGTTTTTATTTTCACATGTTTCTAAGTATTCTTTTTAAAATTTCTTCAATGATCCATTTGTTACTTAGTAGCATATTGTTCAGCCACCACACTTTTGTGGGGGGTTTTGGGAGATTTTTGTTGTAGTTGACTTCTAATCTCATAGTGTTGTGGTTAGAAAATATGCTTGATGTAATTTGTCTTCTTAAATTTAATAAGATTTGCTTCATGGCCAATATGTGATCCATCTTTGAGAACACTCCTTGTACTCTTTAAAAGTATGTATCCTGCTGCTTTTGGATGGAATGGTCTTTATGTATTTATTAAGTACATTTGGACTAATGTATTGTTTAAAACCAGCATTTCCCTGTTGATTTTCTGTCTGGGTGATCTATTGATGTAGGTGGGATTTTACAGTCCTCTACTATTATTTTGTTACTGTAATTATCCTTTTTGTCTGTTAATGTTTTATGTATTTTGATGCTTCTATGTTGGGTACATAGATATTTGCAAGTATTATATCTTCTTGGATTTATTACTTGATCATTATGTCTGCTGATCATCAGAACTGGGTCTTAGCGTCTCTGGCTATAGGGCACAGGAGTCATAGAACTAGTATTGGTCTGCTAGTGCTAATGATTGAGACTGATTCCTAACACAGCCAGTTTCAGGGTTTAGGGTGTCCCAAAACTTGTGGTGTTCCACTGGTGGGTGGACAAGGTCAAAGCCTAGAGGATTCTGTGGCTAATACTCTCATTGATTGAAAGTGTGTAGTCTCTCAGTCGTGTCCGACTCTTTGCAACCCCATGGACTGTAGCCTATCAGGCTCCTTTATCTGTGGGATTTTCCAGGCAAGAGTGCTGGAGTGGATTGCCATTTCCTTCTCCAGGGGATCTTCCCAACCCAGGAATAGAAACCAGGTCTCCCACATTGCAGGCAGACACTTTACTGTCTGAGCCACCAGGGAAGCCCTTAAAGGCTGGATTTTTTCTTTTTTAATTAAATTTATTTATTTTTAGTTGAAGGATAATTACTTTACAATATTGTATTGGTTTCTGCCATATGTCAATATGGATCAGCCATAGATATACCTATGTACCCTCTATCTTGTACCTCTTTCCCACCTCCCAACCCATCCCAACCCTCTACGTTGTTACAGAGTCCCTGTTTGGGTTTCCTAGTTAATAGAGTAAATTCCCATTGGCTATCTGTTTTACACATGGTAGTGTATCTGTTTCCACGTTACTCCCTCCTTCCTCTCCTCCTGCCCGTGTCTATAATCCTGTTTTCTGTGTCTGTGTCTCTGATGCTGCCCTGCAAATAGGTTCATCAGTGCCACCTTTTTAGATTTCTTATATAATGTATTCAGTTCAGTTCAGTCACTGAAGGAGTAAGCATCTTCTAATTTCATGGCTGCAGTCACCATCTGCAGGGATTTTGGAGCCCCCCAAAATAAAGTCTGACACTGGTTCCACGGTCTCCCCATCTATTTCCCATGAAATGATGCGACCGGATACCATGATCTTCATTTTCTGAAAGTCGAGCTTTAAGCCAACTTTTTTGCTCTCCTCTTTTACTTTCATCAAGAGGCTTATAAGTGTGGTGTCATCTGCGTATCTGAGGCTATTGATATTTCTCCCGGCAATCTTGATTCCAGCTTGTGTTTCCTCTAGTCCAGCGTTTCTCATGATGTACTGTGCATATAAGTTAAATAAGCAGGATGACAATATACAGCCTTGACATACTCCTTTTCCTATTTGGAACCAGTCTGTTGTTCCATGTCCAGTTCTAACTGTTGCTTCCTGACCTGCATACAGATTTCTCAAAAGGCAGGCTAGGTGGTCTGGTATTCCCATCTCTTTCAGAATTTTCCACACTTTATTGTGATCCACACAAAGGATTTGGCATAGTCAGTAAACCGAAATAGATGTTTTTCTGGAACTCTCTTGGTTTTTCCATGATCCAGCGGATGTTGGCAATTTGATCTCTG
>SJYC01098359.1:0-19049 GCA_006408675.1 Madoqua kirkii
CATATGAAGTCAAACAAGTAGAATAAAACTATCATAAACTTTTTACTTGTGAAAAGTTCATGTTTTCTAAAATATGTATGTTATACATGCTATTTATATGCAAGTATGCTAAGTCCCTTTAGTTGCATCCAACTCTTTGCCAACCTGTGGACTGTGGCCTACCAGGCTCCTGTGTCCTTGGGATTCTCCAGGCAAGAATACTGCAGTGGTTTGCCATTTCCTACTCCAGGTTATTTTCAAGACCCAGAGATTGAACCCAGATCTCTCTCTTAACCTCTCCTGCATTGGCAAGTGGGTTCTTCACCTCTAGCACCATGTAGTGGTTCTCACTAGTTATGCATATACATACTAGTCTGTTTGGGTAGACCCTGGGAGTTGAGGATGGACAGGGAGGCCTGACGTGCTGCAGTTCATGGGGTCGCAAAGAGTCAGACATGACTGAGTAACTGAACAAACTAACTAATACTAGTCTATATGTATGCTATTTGTGTGTGTGTGTGTGTATATATATATATATATATACTATTTATATATTTGTAAATAAAAGTTTACAAATACTTGATAAAGGCTTGAGAAAGGACATTAAAAAAAGGAATTGGAGAAACTGGAAAACATACATGAAATGGGAGCACTGAATATGAAATAGAAAAAGTGAAATGAACTAGATTAAAAGATCATCATACAGTCCAGTTGTTTCTAAACATGGTTGCTCATTAGAAACACATCTGGAGCTTTAGAGAGAAAAAAGGCAATACTTGGGCGTTTGTATTTTTCAAAAAATTTCAAAATAAATTCTGATATGTATCTGGATTTTAAAAACTGATCATAGGTTTTTCTATTAAATTGTAGTCTCAGTGATAGAGAATTCTATTATTTTTCTGTTGACCATTCATGATACAAAAGTACTGAGTAATAGTTATATAATCACGAAGGTAAAATCTGTTTATCAGTTTTCACAGACAATAGCCAGACAAAAAATTCAAGATAATTACAATTGCAAACCATAATGGTAACATGATTAACCTAACAATATAAAGTTTTTTGTTATGCAGTCACTCCGTCATGCCGGACTCTTTGCAAGCCAATGGACTGCAGCATGCCAAGCCTCCTGGTCTCTCACCATTTCCTGGAATTTGCTGAAACTCATGTCTATTGAGTCAGTGATACCATCCAACCATCTCATCCTCTGTCATCCCCTTTTTCTCCTCCTACCTTCAATCTTTCCCAACATCAGAGTTTTTCCAATATGTCAGCTCTTTGCATCAGGTGGCCAAAGTATTGAAGCTTCAGCTTCATCATCAGTCCTCCCAATGAATATTTAGGACTGATTTCCTTTAGGATTGACAATTTGATAGCCTTGCTGTCCAAGAAATTCTCAAGAGTCTTCTCCAGCACCACAGTTTTAGGGCATCAATTCTTTGGCCTTCAGCCTTTTTTATTGTCCAGCTCTCACATCCGTACATGAATCCTGGAAAATCCATATAAAGTAACTACATGCAGTTTGAAGGGTCAAGCAGAGTGATGTGGTAAGTGGGAGTGCACACATGCACATATTTTCATCTGCCCAGCCAGTCTATGTCTTTTTTGTTGGTATATTTAATCCATTTGCATTTAAGATAATTATCAATATATATGACCCTATTACCACTTCTTAATTGTTTTGGGTTTATTTTCTGTAGGTCTTATCCTCTTTTTGTGTTTTCTGCCTAGAGAAGTTCCTTTTTTTATTTGTTGTAAAACTAGTTTGGTGGTGCTGAATTCTCTTAATTTTGGCATAACTGGAAAGCTTTTGATTTCTTCATTAAATCTGAATGAGAACAGGTAAAGTACTCCTGTTGTAGGTTCTTGCCTTCCATCCTTTTACATATATTGTAACATTCCTTTCTGGCTTGTAGGGTTTCTGTTAAGAAATCAGCTGATAACCTGGTGAGAGTTCCTTGGTATGTTATTTGTCATTTTTCCCTTGTTGCTTTTAATATTTTATCTTTAATTTTTTTCAGTTTGATTATGATGTGTCTTGGTGTCTACCTCCTTGGGTTTATCCTGCCTGGGACTCTGTGCTTCCTGGACTTGGTTGACTATTTCCTATCCCATGTTAGGGACGTTTTCAGCTATTATCTCTTCAAATATTTTTTCAGATTCTGTCTTTTTTCTCCTTCTGAATCCCATATAATGTGAATGTTGGTGTGTATAATGTTGTTCCAGAGGTCTCTTAGGCTGTTTTTCTTTCCTTTTTTTCTTTTTTTCCTCCATTCTTTTTTCTATATTCTGTTCTGCCACAGAGATTTTCACCATTCTGTCCTCCAGGTCAGTTATTTGTTCTTCTGCCTCAGTTATTCTGGTGTTGATTCCTTCGAGTGTATTGTGCATCTCGGTTTGTTTGTTCTTTAATTCTTCACGGTCTTTGATAAACATTTCTTGCATCTTTTCCATTCTGAGATCTCCATTTCTGAGATTCTCTTCACTATCATTATTCTGAATTCTTTTATTGGAAGGTTGCCTATGTGTACTTCATGTAGTTGTTTTTCTGGGATTTTATCTTGTCCCTTCATCTGGGACATAACTCTCTGCTTTTTCATCCTGATTAACTTTCCATAATGTGATTTTTGTTCTAGCCATCCTGGGATTGTGGTTCTTCTTGCTTCCTCTGTTTGCCCTCTGGTGGTTGAGGCTAAGAGACTTGTGCAAGCTTCTTGATTGAAGGGACTTGGTAGGAAAAATTGGGCCTTGCTCTGGTGGGCAAGACATTGTTCAGTAAAGTTTTAATCCAATTATCCACTAATGGGTGCAGTTTTGCTCCTCTGTTAGTTGCTTGGCCTGAAGTGACCTAGCACTGGGATCTATAGGCTCTATAAAAAGGTTAATGGTGACCTCCAAGAGGGCTTATGCCAAGGGGAGGCTTCCAGGAATGCTGCTGCCAGTGTCCCCATCCATCTGGTGAGCCCCTGCTGACCCATGCCTCCACAGGAGATCCTCCAACATTACAGGAGTTTTGGGTTCCATCTCCTGTCACTGCTCATTTCCTCTAGGTCTTGGTACACTGATTTTATTTGGCCCTCCAAGACCAGAGTCTCTGTTTCTCCCAGTCCTGTGGAAGTCTTGTAATCAAATCCCACTGGTCTTCAAGGTCAAAGTCTCTGGGGATTCCCAGTTCCTTTGTCTGATCTCCAGGCTGAGAAGCCCAAACCATCACAACATTGGGAGAACTTCTTTGTTATTATGGTTCTCCAGTTTGTGAGTCACCCACCTAGCAGGTATGGGATTTCATTTTATCATGATTATGTCCATCCTACCATCTCACTACAGCTTCTTCTTTGTCTTTGAACATGTCTTTTGGTAGTCCCCAGTGCCCTCCTGTTGATGGTTGTTCAAGAGCTAGTTGCAATTTTGGTGCTCTCTCAATAAGAGATGAGCACATGTCCTTCTACTATGCCATTTGAATCAGAAGTCTGGCTTTTGTTTTTATTTATGCAATACAAATTGAGATACAATTGACATCCTAATAGTTTCAGCTTATATTATTATATAAGTGATTTTATATTGGAGAAGGCAATGGCAACCCACTCCAGTACTCTTGCCTGGAGAACCCCATGGAGGGAGGAGCCTGGTAGGCTACAGTCCATGGAGTCGCAAAGAGTCGGACACGACTGAGCAACTTTACTTACTTACTTACTTATATTTTCATATATTGTGAAATTATCACCATAATGTCTAATAAACATCTGTCACAATATAGCTACCATTTTTTTGTGTGTGTGGAAAAAAATTTTCTAGAAATATAGTGGTATTAACTGTAGTCTCTGGCTATACAGTACATTCCTATGACTTACTTATTTTATAACTAGAATTTGGTACCATTTTAAACACCTTCACACATTTTACCTACTCTCTACCTCTGCCTCTGCAAACCACCATTCTGGTCTTTGAATTATGAGCCTAGTTGTATTTTTTGGTGGAGGGGGGAGGGGGCTGTTTTTTAGATTCCATGTATAAGTGAGATCAACTGTATTTATCATTCCTTTTCTAATTTATTTCACTTAGCATAATCCCCTCAGGTCCATCCATGTGGTCACAGTTGCAAGATTTTCTTCTTTCCTATGGTTGAACAATATTCTAGTCTGTGTGTGTGTATGTGTGTGTGTGTGTGTGTGTGTGTGTGTGTATACACATGTATCCATTCAGGCACAGATGAAACAAACATTTCTTCATGTCTTGGCTATTGTAAATAATGCTGAAATTTACATGGGGATGTATACAATTTTTCAAGTTTTCCTTTTCTTCAAATTTAGTACCCAGAAGAATGCTGGATTACATGGCAGTTCTTTTTTTTTTTTTTTAATTTTAAGGAATATTCATACTGTTTTCTGTAGTGGATGCCCCAAATTAAATTTCCACCCACAGTGCATAAGAATTCCTTATTCTCTACATCCTCACCAACATTTGTTATTTTTGTCTTTTGGATATTAGCTGTTCTAACAGGTGTGATGTGATTTCTATTGTGGTTTCTGTTTGTATTTCCTGGTGATTAATGATGTTAAGTTCCTTTTCATGAATTTTTTGACTATTTGTATTTCTTTTTTGGAAAAGAAGCCCACTCAGATCCTCTGACCACTGTTTAATCAGATTTGTTTATTTTTAATACTATGTTGTAGCAGTTCTGCTGTATTTTAGATCAACAGTTTATCAGACATATGATTTGCAAATAATTTAAGAATCTTAGTTTGATGTAGTCCCACTTGTTTCTTTTTGCTTTTGTTGCCTTTGCTTTTACTGTTGAATGCAAGACGTCATCACCAAAACTAATGTCAAGGAGTTATCACTGATAACTAGGAGTTATTATCCTCTTGGAGTTTTATGGCATTAGGTTTTACAATGAAGTCTTTAATCCATTTGAGTCAATTTTTGTATTTGTAAGAGTCATCTAAATTAATTTGTTTCCATGTGGCTGTCCATTTTCCCAGCACAATTTATTGAAGAGACTATTCTTTCTCCATGGTATATTCTTAGCTTGTCATAAATTAATTGACCATATGTGTGGGTTTATTTCTGGGCTTTCAATGTGTTACATTGATTTGTGTGTATATTTCTGTGCCAATACCACTGTTTTGATTACTAAAGATTTGAAATACACTTTGAAATCAGGAAGTGTAATACCTTCAGCTTTGTTCTTCTCTCTCAAGATTGATTTAGCTATTTGGATTTTTCTGTGGCTCCATGCAAATTTTAAAAATTGCTTGCTCTGTATCTGTGGAAAACACTCTTTAAATTTAAACAGGCATTGCATTAAATATCTAGATTGATTTGAAGGGCATCCACCTTAACGCTTTATCAGTTCCCCCAGTTCATAAGTGTGGAATAACTTTCCATTTGCTTATGTCTTCTTCAACATCTTAATTGATGTCTTATAGTTTTCAGAGTACAGGTATTTTACCACCATGGGTAAACTGATTTCTGAATATCTTACTATTTGATACAATTGTAAATGAAATATTATTCTTAATTTCTCTTTCTGACTGTTTTAGAGTAGAGAAATGTAATACTTTTATATGGATTGTGTTAGTATCCTGAAACTTCACTGAATTTTATTAGTTCTAACACACTTTTTGTAAGATTTTTAGGATTACTACATATCATATCATGCCATCTAAAAATAGTGACCGTTGTACTTCTTCTTTTCTGATTTTCATGGTTTTTGTTTCCTTTTTCCTGCCTAATTGCTCTGAGTAAAATTTCTAGTATAGTGAATGCTTTTATTTTGTTCTGAATCTTAAAGAAAAAGCATCTGTCTTGTCACCATTCTTGTCATATATGGTGTTAATTATGTTGAGGGAATTTCTTATATTCCTAGTGTTAGAATTTTATTATGAAAGGATGCTTAAATTTGTCATATAATTTTATATTGAAATGATTATATGAATTTTATCTCTATTTTCTTAATGTGATGTATCACATTAATTGGTAGATGTTGAACCATCCTTGCATTCTGGAATAAATCCCACTGGGTCATGATATATGATCTTTGATGTATAATATGGGTAAGACTAGAAATCTCTTCAAGAAAATTAGAGATACCAAGGGAATATTTCATGCAAAGATGGGCTCAATAAAGGACAGAAATGGTATGGACCTAATAGAAGCAGAAGATATTAAGAAAGGTAGCAAGAATACACAGAAGACCTATACAAAAACGATCTTAATGACCTCAATAACCATGATGGTGGGATCACTCACCTAGAGCCATATATCCTGGAGTGTGAAGTCAAGTGGGCCTTAGGAAGCATCACGGTGAACAAAACTAGTGGAAGTGATGGAATTCCAGCTGAGCTATTTCAAATTCTAAAAGATGAGGCTATGAACGTGTTGCACTCAGTATGTAAGCAAATTTGGAAAACTCAGCAGTGAATGCAGGATTGCAAAATTTCAAATTTCATTTCAGTCCCAAAGAAGAGTAATGCCAAACAATGACTACAAACTACCAGACAATTCCATTCATTTCATATGCTAGTTTTTAAAGTAATGTTCAAAATTCTCCAAGCTAGACTTCAACAGTACTTGAAATGAGAACTTCCAGATGTTCAAGCTGGATTTAGAAAAGGCAGAGGAACCAGAGATCAATTTGCCAAAATCCATTGGATCACAGAAAAAGCAAGAGAATTCCAGTAAAACATCTACTTCTGATTCATTGACTATGCTAAAGCTTTTGACTGTGTGGATCACAACAAATTGTGGAAATTTCTTAAAAGGTGGGAATATCAGACCACCTTACCTGCCTCCTAAGAAACTTGTATGCAGGTCAAGAAGCAACCAGCCGGAAATGGAACAATAGATTGATTCAGAATTTGGAAAGGAGTACCTCAAGGCTGTATATTGTCACCCTGCTTATTTAGCTGATATGCAGAGTACATCATGCAAATTGCCAGACTGGATGAATCATGAGCTGGAATCACAATTGCCAGAAGAAATATCAATAAGCTCAGATATGCAGATGACACCCCCCCTAATGGCAGAAAGCATAAAGGTATTAAAGAGCCTCTTTATGAAAGTGAAAGAGGAGAGTGAAAAGGCTGTCTTAAAACAACATTCAAAAAATAAAGATCATGGCATCTGCTCCCATCACTTCATGATAAATAAATGAGGGAAGTAATCAAAACAACAACAGACTTTATTATCTTGGGCTAAAAAAATCACTGCAGATGATGACTGCAGCCATGAAATTAAAAGATGCTTACTCCTTGGAAGAAAATCTATGACCAACCTAGACACATATTAAAAAGCTGAGGCATTACTTTGCCAACAAAGGTCTGTCTAGGCAAAGCTATGGTTTTTCCATTGATCATGTATGGGTGTGAGAGTGGGACTATAAAGAAGGCTGAGAGCTGAAAACTGATACTTTTAAACCGTGGTGTTGGTGAAGGTTTTTGAGAATCCCTTTGACTGCAAGGAGATAAAACCAGTCAATCCTAAAGGAAATCAGTCCTGAATATTCATTCAGGAATATTCAGCACCAGGAAGGACTGATGGTGAACCCGAAGTACTTCTTTTGGCTATCTGATGTGACACCATGGATGGCAACATGCCAAGCTTCCCTGTCCTTCACCATGTCCCAGAACTAGCTCAATCTCATGACCATTGAGTCGGTAAGGCCATCCAACCATCTCATCCTCTGTCATCCACTTCTCCTCCTGCCTTCAATCTTTCCCAGCATCAGGGTCTTTTCTAATGAGTCAGTTCTTTGTGTCATGTGGCCAAAGTATTGGAGTTTCTGCTTCAGCATAGTTCTTCTAATGAATATTTAGGACTGATTTCCAGCCTGGCACTTCACATGATGTAGTCTGCATATAAGTTAAATAAGCAGGGTGACAATATACAGCCTTGAGGTACTCCTTTCCAAATTTTGAACCAGTCTGTTTCCCAAATCCATTTCTAAATGTTGCCTCTTGACCTGCATACATGTTTTTCAGGAGGCAGGTAGGCAGTCTAGTATTCCCATCTCTTTAAGAATTTTCTGGTTGGTTGTGATCCACACAGTCAAAGGCTTTAGCATAGACAATGAAGCAGAAGTAGGTGTTTTTCTGGATTCCTCTTACTTCTATGATCCAATGTATGTTGGCAATTTGATCTCTGGTTCCCCTGCCTTTTCCAAATCCAGCTTGAGCATCTGGATGTTGAAATTTAGCTCAGATAATTTTCAGCATTTCTTTGCTAGCATGTGAAATGAGCACAATTGTCCAGTAGTTTGAACATTCTTTGGCATTGCCCTTTTTGGGGACTGGAATGAAAACTGACCTTTCCCAGTCCTGTTTTCCCTGCTGAGTTTTCCAAGTTTCCAGATTTGGACATTTCCAAATTTTTTCAGTTTAAGTCTGAATTTTTCAATAAGGAGTTCATGATCTGAGCCATAGTCAACTCCTGGTTTTGTGTTTGCTGATTTTATAGAGCTTCTCCATCTTCATCTGCAAAGAATATAATCAGTCTGATTTCGGTGTTGACCATATGGTGATATCCATGTGTAGAGTCATTGCTTGTGTTGTTGGAAGAGGATGTATTCTATGACCAGTACAGTCTCTTGACAAAACTCTGTTAACCTTTGCCCTGCTTCATCTGCAGTTCTACACTTTTACTGTTGCAATAGATGCTTGATATGATTTCAATATTGTTAACTTTATTATGACTTGTTTTAGAGCTATCCTAAAGAATGTTCTCTCTAGAAGAATGTGTAGTCTTTGCTTTCAGATGAACTGTTCTCTCTCTCTCTGTCTCTCTCTCTGTCTCTCTCTCTCTCTCCATATATATATATATATCTCTGTTAGGCTTATCTTGTCCACCTGTATATATTCGATCAAGTCTATCATGTCTGCTAATGCTGATGTTTCCTTACTTGTTTTCTGTCTGAATGATCTATGTATTGATGTAAGTGGGTATTAAGGTCCTACACTATTATTGTATTGCCATCTGTCTTTCACTGTTTGTGTGAATTTTCACCTTATATATTTAGGTGCTCACATTTTAGGTGGATAAAAATTTATATTTTTATGTAATATCCTTATCTTATTGACCCCTTTATCCGTATGTGATGCTCATATTTGTGTCTTATTACAGTACTTCTTTATAGTCTATTTAGTCTGATATAAATATTGCAATCAGCTTTCTTTGGGTTTCATTTGAATGGAATATATTTTCCTATAGATTCACTTTGTTTCTGTGTGGCCTTACAGCTGAAATAAGTCTCTTAATGGAAGCATATAGATGGGTTTCACTTTTTATACATTTAACCAGTCTATGTCTTTTGATTAGACAATTTAGTCCATTTATATTTGAAGTAATTGTTGATAAACATGTATAAATTACTATTTTTAATTGTTTTATAATTTTTACTGCTTTCTCTTGTGGTTTGATGATTTTCCGTATTGGTATACTAAGATTCCTTTCTCTGTATTTCTTTGTGTCTACATTATATTTTTACTCTGTTGATACCAGAAAGCTTTTATATAATAATACATTTTAAAAATATAAATTTATTTATTTTAATTGGAGGCTAATTACTTTACAATATTGTAGTGATTTTGCCATACATTGACAGGAATCTGCCCCAGGTATACGTCTTCCTCATCCTGAACACTCCTCCTACCTCCCTCCCCATCCCATCCCTTTGGGTCATCCCAGTGCCCCAGCCCCAAGCACCTTGTCTCATGCATCGAACCTGGACTGGCAATTCATTTCTTATATGATATTATCCATGTTTCAATGCTGTTGTCCCAAATCATCCCACCCTCGCCTTCTCCCACAGAGTCCAAAAGACTGTTCTATACATCTGTGTCTCTGTTGCTGTCTCCCATATAAGGTTATCCTTACCATCTTTGTGAATTCCATATATATGCATTAGTATACTGTATTGGTGTTTTACTTTCTGGCTTACTAAACTCTGTATAATAGGCTCCAGTTTCATTCAACTCATTAGAACTGATTCAAATGTATTCTTTCTAATGCCTGAATAATATTGCATTGTGTATATGTACCACAGCTTTTTTATCCATTCATCTGCTGATGGACATCTAGGTTGTTTCCATGTCCTGGCTATTATAAACAGTGCTGTGATGAACATTGAGGTACACGTGTCTCTTTCAATTCTGGTTTCCTCAGTGTGTATGCCCAGCAGTGGGATTGCTGTGTCATAAGGCACTTCTATTTGCAGTTTTTAAAGGAATCTCCACAGTGTTCTCCATAGTGGTTGTACCAGTTTGCATTCCCACCAACAGTGTAAGAGAGTTCTCTTTTCTCCACACTCTCTCCAGCATTTATAGTTTCTAGACTCTTTGATAGCAGCCATTCTGACTGGTGTGGAATGGTACCTCATTGTGGTCTTGATTTACATTTCTCTGATAATGAGTGATGTTGAGCATCTTTTCATGTGTTTGTTAGCCATCTGTATGTCTTCTTTGGAGAAATGTCTGTTCAGTTCCTGGCCTATATTTTTGATTGGGTCGTTTATTTTTCTGGAATTGAGCTGTAGGAGTTGCTTGTGTATTTTTTGAGATTAATTATTTGTCAGTTACTTCATTTGCTATTATTTTCTCCCATTCTGAAGGCTCTCTCTTCACCTTCCTTATAGTTTCCTTCGTTGTGCAAAAGGCTTTAAGTTTAATTACATCCTATTTGTTTATTTTTGCTTTTATTTCCAGTATTTTGGGAGGTAGGTCATTGAGGACCCTGCTGTGATGTATGTTGGAGAGTGTTTTGCTTATGTTCTCCTCTAGGAGTTTTATAGTTTCTGGTCTTACGTTTAGATCTTTAATCCATTTTGAGTTTATTTTTGTGTGTGGTGTTAGAAAGTGGTCTAGTTCCATTCTTTTGCAAATGGTTGACCAGCTTTTCCAGCACCACCTGTTAAAGAGACTGTCTTTACTCCATTGTATGTTCTTGCCTCCTTTGTCGAAGATAAGGTGTCCATATGTGTGTGGGTTTATCTCAGGGCTTTCTATCTTGTTCCATTGGTCTATATTTCTGTCTTTGTGCCAGTACCATACTGTCTTAATGACTGTGGCTTTGTAGTAGAGCCTGAAGTCAGGCAGGTTGATTCCTCCAGTACCATTCTTCTTTCTCAATATTGCCCTTGCTATTCGCGGTTTTTTGTATTTCCATACAAATCTTGAGATAATTTGTTCTAGTTCTGTGAAAAATACTGTTGGTAGCTTGATGGGGATTGCATTGAATCTGTAAATTGCTTTGGGTAGTATGCTCATTTTCACTATATTGACTCTTCCGATCCATGAACATGGAATATTTCTCCATCTATTAGTGTCCTCTTTGATTTCTTTCATCAGTGTTTTATAGTTTTCGATATATAGGTCCTTAGTTTCTTTAGGTAGGTGTACTCCGAGGTACTTTATTCTTTTCGTTGCAATGGTGAACGGAATTGTTTCCTTAATTTCTTTTTCTATTTTCTCATTATTAGTGTATAGGAATGCAAGGGATTTCTGAGTGTTTATTTTATATCCTGCCACTTTACTATATTCATTGATTAGCTCTAGTAGTTTTCTGGTCGAGTCTTTAGGATTTTCTATGTAGAGGATCATGTCATCTGCAAACAGTGAAAGTTTTACTTCTTCTTTTCCAATTTGGATTCCTTTTATTTCTTTTTCTGCTCTGATTGCTGTGGCCAAAACTTCCAGAACTATATTGAATAGTAGTGGTGAAAGTGGGCACCCTTGTCTTGTTCCTGACTTTAGGGGAAATGCTTTCAGTTTTTCACCATTGAGGATAATGTTTGCTGTGGGTTTGTCATATATAGCTTTTATTATGTTGAGGTACGTTCCTTCTATTCCTGCTTTCTGGAGAGTTTTTATCATAAATGGATGTTGGATTTTGTCAAAGGCCTTCTCTGCATCTATTGAGATAATCATATGACCTTTATTTTTCAATTTATTAATGTGGTGAATTACGTTGATTGATTTGCGGATATTGAAGAATCCTTGCATCCCTGGGATAAAGCCCACTTGGTCGTGGTGTATGATCTTTTTAATGTGTTGTTGGATTCTGATTGCTAGGATTTTGTTCAGAATTTTTGCATCTATGTTCATCAGTGATATCGGCCTATAGTTTTCTTTTTTTGTGGCATCCTTGTCAGGTTTTGGTATTAGGGTGATGGTGGCCTCATAGAATGAGTTTGGTAGTTTTCCTTCCTCTGCAATTTTCTGGAAGAGTTTCAGTAAGATAGGTGTTAGCTCTTCTCGAAATTTTTGGTAGAATTCAGCTGTGAAGCCGTCTGGACCTGGGCTTTTGTTTGTTGGAAGATTTCTGATTACAGTTTCAATTTCCATGCTTGTGATGGGTCTGTTAAGATTTTCTATTTCTTCCTGGTTCAGTTTTGGAAAGTTGTACTTTTCTAAGAATTTGTCCATTTCTTCCAAGTTGTCCCTTTTGTTGGCATATAGTTGCTGATAGTAGTCTCTTATGATTCTTTGTATTTCTGTGTTGTCTGTTGTGATCTCTCCATTTTCATTTCTAATTTTGTTGATTTGATTTTTTTCTCTTTGTTTCTTGATGAGTCTGGCTAATGGTTTGTCAATTTTATTTATCCTTTCAAAGAACCAGCTTTTGGCTTTGTTGATTTTTGCTATGGTCTCTTTTGTTTCTTTTGCATTTATTTATGCCCTAATTTTTAAGATTTCTTTTCTTCTGCTAACCCTGGGGTTCTTCACTTCTTCCTTTTCTAGTTCCTTTGTTTAGGTTATTTATTTGACTTTTTTCTTGTTTCTTGAGGTATGCCTTTCATGCTCTGAACTTTCTCCTTAGCACTGCTTTTACAGTGTCCCACAGGTTTTGGGTTGTTGTGTTTTCATTTTCATTCATTTCTATGCATATTTTGACTTCCTTTTTTATTTCTTCTGTGATTTGTTGGTTATTCAGAAGCATGTTGCTCAGCCTCTGTATGTTGGAAATTTTAATATTTTTTCTCCTGTAATTAGATCTAATCTTAATGTATTATGGTCAGAAAAGATGCTTGGAATTATTTCAGAGGCAAGAATATACAAGGGAGAAAAGACAATCTCTTTAACAAGTGGTGCTGGAAAAACTGGATAACCATTTGTAAAAAAAATGAAACTAGAACACTTTCTAACACCATACACAAAAAATAAACTCAAAACGGATTAAAGATCGAAATGTAAGACAAGAAACTATAAAACTCCTAGAGAACATAGGCAAAACACTCTCTGACATACATCACAGCAGGATCCTCTATGACCCACCTCCCAGAATACTGGAAATAAAAGCAAAAATAGACAAATGGGACCTAATTAAACTTAAAAGCTTCTGCACAACAAAGAAAACTATAAGCAAGGTGAAAAGACAACCTTCAGAATGGGAGAAAATAATAGCAAATGAAGCAACTGACAAACAACTAATCTCAAAAATATACAAGCAACTCCTGCAGCTCAGTTCCAAAAAAAATAAATGACCCAATCAAAAAGTGGGCCAAAGAACTAAACACACATTTCCCCAAAGACATACAGATGGCTAAAAAATACATGAAAAGATGCTCAACATCACTCATTATCAGAGAAAGGTAAATCAAGACCACAATGAGGTACCATTTCACACCAGTCAGAATGGCTGCTATCAAAGAGTCTAGTAACAATAAATGCTGGAGAGGATGTGGAGAAAAGGGAACCTTCTTACACTTTTGGTGGGAATGCAAACTGGTACAACCACTATGGAGAACACTGTGGAGATTCCTTTAAAAACTGCAAATAGAAGTGCCTTATGACACAGCAATCCTACTGCTGGGCATACACACTGAGGAAACCAGAATTGAAAGAGACACATGTACTCCAGTGTTCATCACATCACTGTTTATAACAGCCAGGACATGGAAGCAACCTAGATGACCATCAGCAGATAAATGGATAAGAAAACTGTGGTACATATACACAATGTAGTATTACTTAGGCATTAGAAAGAATACATTTGAATCAGTTCTAATGAGTTGAATGAAACTGGAGCCTATTATACAGAGTTTAGTAAGCCAGAAAAAAAAAAAAACACCAATCCAGTATCCTAACGCATATATATGGAATTTAGAAAGACGGTAATGATAACCCTGTATGTGAGACAGCAAAAGAGACACAGATGTATAGAACAGTCTTTTGGACTCTGTGGGAGAGGGAGAGGGTGGAATGATTTGGGGAAATGACATTGAAACATGTATAATATATAAAAAACCAATTGCCAGTCCAGGTTTGATGCAGGATACAGGATGCTTGGGGCTGGCGCACTGGAATGACCCAGAGGGATGGTATGGGGAGGGAGGTGTGAGGTGTGTTCAGGATGGGGAACACGTGTACACCTGTGGTGGATTCATGTTGATATGGCAAAACCACTACAATATTGTAAAGTAATTAGCCTCCAATTAAAATAAATAAATTTAAATTTAAAAATAAAAATGGTAAATGAGAGAGAAAGAAAGGAAAAATAAAATATTTCTCACAAAGTAAAGTATATTCTTTCCGGAAAAACAAAAGACATCTAGCTTAATGACGAAAAGTTTGAGAGGTACACAGAGTTACATGGAGAAGAGAAGAGGGAAGAGGGAGACAGAGGTGATCAGGAGGAGAAGAGGGGGAATCAAAAGGGGAAAGAGCAAGCTATCCAGTAATCCCTTCTCTATGTGCTCTCCACAGTCTGGATCCTTCAGAGATGTTCATGGAGTTATACAGAGAAGAGAAGAGAGAGGAAGGAGGCAGAGGTGGCCAGGAGGATAAGAAGGGGAATCAAAAGGAGAGAGACAGATCCAGCTATAATCCGTTCCCTAAGTGTTCTCCAAGCTTGAAACACAAAGAGATTCACAGAGTTGGGTAGAGAAGAGAAGGGGGAGGGAGGAAATAGAGGCGACCTGATGAAGAAAAAGGAGAGTCAAAAGAGGGAGGGAGCAATCAAGCTAGTAATCTTGCTCTGAAGTAAAAGTGGGTACTGAAGATTGGGTTCTTAAAGGTAAAAAAATGATACCAAATTTAAAAAAAAATCAAAGATTAAAAATCTGGAGTAGAGGTTAGATTCTCAAAAATACACTGTTAAAAAAAAAGTCTCAAAAATTATAAATATATATATATGTCTGAAGTTTGCTTTAAAAATAGGGTCTTTTTTTCACAAGGTAATAGTAGGTTATAAAAATTAAAATTAAAGGAGTAAGAGAGGACTTTAAAATTAAATTTTTTTTAAATTATAATAGTAAAAATATATCTAGAACTTTCTCTGGAGCTGTTGCAGACACTGTGGGGTTAGTTTATTTTCAGATAGTTCCTTGATCTGGCTTACACTTCTCAGGATCTATAGACCCCTTCCTATGTAGTCAGTGCTAACTACAGGGTTTTAATCTGTTGCACCTGTCACTTCCAAAGCAGTTCCCTTTGTTTATTTTAGCTTCTTCTGTTTGCTGGTCTCTGCCCTGACACAAGGGTGCAGTGGTGGTCACTTTTTTAAGGCTCACTTGTTCAGTTGTGCTGTGGGGAGGGAGGAACACTGCAAACAAATACCACTGGCGTGTGTAGGGAGTACCCACAGATCTAGGCCACACTGGCTTTGCACTCGCTCATGACTTGTGTGCTTTCTCAGTCTACACTGCTCAGGCTCTAGGTTGCTTTGCCAGGAACAGTCTGAGGTGGGCCCTGGATTGCACGCACTTCCCAGGTCTAAGCCCTCAGGTTCAGATTCTGGGGTACTACACAATGGTGCAGACTTGTTTGGGCCTGCGTTTTGTGCCCCTTCCAGGTCTGAGCAGCTCAGGTGACCAGGTGCTTGGCGAGTGCAGTAGCCCCCAGTTGGAGTCTGCATCTTATCGCATCCCCCATCCCAGCCACTCAATTTTCTGGG
This sequence comes from Madoqua kirkii, assembly GCA_006408675.1. NCBI lineage: Eukaryota > Metazoa > Chordata > Mammalia > Artiodactyla > Bovidae > Madoqua > Madoqua kirkii. The sequence goes on from SJYC01098359.1 coordinate 15,868, forward strand.
TGTACAATGGGTGTGCCTTCTCAGGTGTGCTGTGTGTCTCTTCTGGGGAGCAGATCTCTGGCTGTGACCCTCCCAGTGGATGTCAACTGTCCAGAAGCCCAAGAAGTCTTGGTTAGCAGTGAAGCCTCCTTGCAGTTTGGTGGAGAATGCCTCTCTGGGGCCGCAGTTGCCCCCTTCCAGCTCTGGCTGCCCTCTCCTGCCTGTCTCCAGTGGGGGATGGGCCAATCCACAGCCAGCTAGCTCTGCTCAGTCCTTTGTTCTGTGAGCGGGCCTGGCAGTATGTTGGCAGTAGTTTAGTCACTAAGTCATGTACGACTCTTTCAACCCCATGGACTATAGTCTGCCAGGATCCTCTGTCCATGGGAATTTCCAGGCAAGAATACTGGGTTGCCATTTCCTTCTCCAGGGCATTTTCCCAACCCAGGAATCGAACCCCGGGTCTCCTGCGTTGCAGGCAGATTCTTTACCGACTGAGCTATGAGGGAATCTTTTCGTGGGATAGCTGTCCCACAGTCTGGGTTGCTATCTCAAGTTAGTTCCCTCAGATTGCCCTTGGGGCATTCAGGCTGGGTCCTTAAGCTAAGCAATGTAGATGTTGCCTCCCTGTCCAGTCCCCACTGCTAGTGGTGGATGCAAGCATCTGGGCTGCTTCTCTGCTGGGAGTTGCCATTAGGCACATAATCTGTAGGTTTTAATTAATTAATTAATTAATTAATTAATTTTCCTCTCAGTTATGTTGCCCTCTGAGATCCCAAGGCTCACCACAGACCCGCCAGTGAGAGTGTTTCCTGGTGTTTGGAAACTTCTCTCTTTTATAAGACTCCCTTCCTGGGACAGATCCCCACCCCTACCTCTTTTGTCTCTCTTTTTATCTTTTGTCTCTCTTTTTATCTTTTATATTTTGTCCTACCTCCTTCTGAAGAAAATGGGCTGCCTTTCTGTATGCCTGATGTCCTCTGCCAGCATTCAGAAATTGTTTTGTGGAATTTTCTCAGCGTTCAAATGTTCTTTCGATGAATTTGTGGGGGAGAAAGTGGTCTCCCTATCCTATTCCTCTGCCATCTTAGGGTCACCCCCTATAATGATACATTTATTACAGTATATTAAGTTGATAGACTAAGTATGAAAGCATTCTAAAACTCTATATTTTAATTTTCTCCCCACATTTTATGTTTTTGAAACATAACCCACATCTCTTTTTTTCACTTAGTCAAATATTGTATTTATAGCTATTTTCACTGCTTTTGCTTTTAACCTTAAAAGTAGCATTATAAGTGATTATCAAATACTTTACAACAAATTATTTTAAATCCTATTTTTTGTTTACCTTTTCCATGAAATTTATACTTTCATTCATTTTGTGTTAGTCATTAGTACCATTTTGTTTCAGCTTAAAGGAGTCCTTTTATCTTTTCTTTTATGGCCAGTCTAGTTTTGATGAACTCCTTTATTTTCTGTTTGTTAGAAAACTATCTGTCTTTCCTTCCATCTGAATGAAAACTTTGCTAGGTAGAGTATTCTTGGTTGGAAGACTTTTTCTCTTTCAGTACATTGAAAATAATATGCCATGCCCTTCCGGGCTGTAAAGTTTGTGCTGAAAAATCTACTGATAGTTTTTTGGGAGTTTCCTTGTAAAGAACAAGATGTTTTTCTCTTTCTGCTTTTAATATTCTCTGCTTTTAATACTAATATTCTTATTATTAAATTTTTCACTTTAATATGATATGTTTTATTATGGGTCTTTGGTGTCATCTCATTTGTTGTACTCTCCGGGGTTCTCGAAGCTGGTTGCCTATTACTTTGTTGAGGTTAGGAAAGTTGTCAGCCAATATTTCTTGAAGAAAGTTTATGCCTCGTTCTCTCCAGCAATTATTGCTTGTAGACTTTTGGATCACAGCCATTCTGAGTGGTGTGAAATGGTACCTCACTGTGGTCTTGATTTGCATTTCTCTGATAATGAATTATATTGAGCATCTTTTCATGTGTTTGTTAGCCATCCGTATGTCTTCTTTGGAGAAATGTCTGTTTAGTTCTTTGGCCCATTTTTGATTGAGTCATATTGTCCTAGAGGTCTCTGAGGTTGTCCTCATTTCTTTTAATTTGTTTTTCTTTTTTCCTCACTGATTCATTTATTTCTACCATTCTATCTTCTATTTCACTTATCCTATCTTCTGCCTCTGTTATTCTACTATTTGTTGCCTCCAGAGTGTTTCTGATCTCATTTATTGCATTATTCATTATATGTTGACTCTTTTTTATTTCTACTAGGTCCTTGCTAAACCTTTCTTGCATCTTCTCAATCCTTGTCTCCAGGCTATTTATCTGTGATTCCATTTTGATTTCAAGATTTTGGATCATTTTCACTATCAATATTTGGAATTCTTTCTCAGGTAGATTCCCTATCTCTTCCTCTTTGATTTGGTTTGGTGGGCATTTTTCCTGTTCCTTTACCTGCTGGGTATTCCTCTGTCTCTTCATCTTGGTTATATTGCTGCATTTGGGGTGGCCTTTCTATATTCTGGGAATTTGTGCAATTCTCTTTATTACTGAGCTTCCTCACTGTGTGTGGGGTTGTATCAGTGGTTTGCAAGGTTTCTTGATTAGAGACGCTTGTGTTGGAGTTCTGGTGGGTGGAGCTGGATTTCTTCTCTCTGGAGTGCTGTGACCTACTTCACATCTTAAACCAGTTTCATTTTTATTATTATTATTGGAAGACCATTTGTCCTTTAATTTTATTTTTACTTTCATTATTATTAAGCAGGATTTAAGTCCAATACCAGTTAAAAAGACAAGAATATTTGTATTTATGTGGACAAGGCTGTACATATCTAATTGTTGTCTCAACCCAGATAAAATTAACTTTTAAATAACAGTTCCCCTCATGGTAAGATTAAAGATTGTTCTTATTGCTTTTAACAAGGTAATCATTGGTTGATCATGTAGATGAACAGAAAGTATATCTTTATTGTTAATTAGTTTTGACATCATCTGCTTCCCAATAGCTTTACATTGGGGCCCTGTGTCAGAAAATTAATAGAAACACAAGGGATTTAGAAGTATTGTTCCTTGAAATGCATTATGAAAACATCTTTACAACTATTAAAACTTTCTTCTTATAAAACATTATTTATGGGTAAAAAACATACATACATCTATATACCAAGATAAGTTGTTGAGGTTTT
>SJYC01098361.1:0-14200 GCA_006408675.1 Madoqua kirkii
TTTTGAGCATTACTAGCGTGTGAGATGAGTGCAGTTGTGCGGTAGTTTGAGCATTCTTTGGCATTGCCTTTCTTTGGGATTGGAATGAAAACTGACCTTTTCCAGTCCTGTGGCCACTGCTGATTTTTCCAAATGCGCTGGCATATTGAGTGCAGCAGTTTCACAGCATCATCTTTCAGGATTTGAAACAGCTCCACTGTTTCAAATTCCATCACCTCCACTAGCTTTGTTTCTAGTGATGCTTTCTAAGGTCCACTTGACTTTACATTCCAGGCTGTCTGGCTCTAGATTAGTGATCACATCATCATGATTATCTGGGTCGTGAAGATCTTTTTTGTACAGTTCTTCTGTGTATTCTTGTTACCTCTTCCTAATATCTTCTGCTTCTGTTAGGTCTATACCATTTCTGTCCTTTATTGAGCCCATCTTTGCATGAAATGTTCCCTTGATATTTCTAATCTTCTTGAACAGATCTCTAGTCTTTCTCATTCTGTTCTTTTCCTCTATTTCTTAGCATTGATCACTGAAGAAGGCTTTCTTATCTCTTCTTGCTATTCTTTGGAACTCTGCATTCAGATGCTTATATTTTTTCTTTTCTCCTTTGCTTTTCACCTCTCTTCTTTTCACAGCTATTTGTAAGGCTTCCTCAGACAACCATTTTGCATTTTTGCATTTCTCTTCCATGGGGATGGTCTTGATCCCTCTCTCCTGTACAATGTCAAGAACTTCATTCCATAGTTCATCAGGCACTCTATCTTCAGATCTAGGCCCTTAAGTCTATATCTCACTTCCGTTGTATAATCATAAGGGATTTGATTTAAGTCATACCTGAATGGTCTAGCAGTTTTCCCTACTTTATTACATTTAAGTGTGGATTTGGTGATAAGGAGTTCAAGATCTGAGCCACCGTCAGCTCTTGCTCTTGTTTTTGTTGACTGTATAGAGCTTCTCCATCTTTGGCTGCAAAGAATATAATCAATCTGATTTTGGTGTTGACCATCTGGTAATGTCCATGTGTATTTGTCTAGTGTACAGTCAAATGTATGTCCAGTATAAAGTCCAGTGTATGCTGAAGGTCTTTGTACTTGTCTTCTCCATGCTCATAAAATTAAGAATGGCTATTATAGTCATTCTTACAAAAAATGGCAAAGAACAAATAGTCAATAGGTTTAAAGAAAGAAGGATAGAAGAAAATTTCAGTGACCTGAAAACTGGATAGGTTGACATTGAATGCAGGCCAGTGGTATGCCAGTTCTCTTGTTCCATCCCACACAAGCAAAGTTTAAAACTTCAGGAATTTTTACAGCTGATTGTTAATTCCTTTGTAGCTTGAAATTAGTAGGAATAGTTACACCAGGGAAATAAGCAAGCCCTGAAAGTCAGGGCTTTTGTTTATTAGAAAGTCTGGGTTCCAGTTGACAACTGACATCCATTATTATGGTATAGTTAGTCCAAGTTCATGTCCATCAAAATGTGATGACACTAATGGATCCTGGATGCCATTGCCTGGCAGTTCACCTCCTAAGTATCTCCCAGGTGTATCCCTTCTCTCTCACCTTGCCGTCTCTGCTTTAGTTCCTATCTTTATAATCTCTTCCCTAGATTACTGCCATTGCCTCCCAGCAAACTCTTCTCGAGGAACAATGTTATCATTAAATGTATCATTAAAGGGCTTTCCAGATGTTCCAGAAATTAGACTGTGGACCCAATGAGGAGGCACAAGTTTGAACCCTGGTTGGAGAACTAAGATCCCATATGCTTAATGGTGTGGCCAAAAATTAAATGAAAAATTTACCACTAGAATAAAATCTAGGTAAGAACCCTGCCAGTATGGAATTGAAGAAAAGAGGATATCTTCAACTATTGGAAAGAATAATGTAAAATACTTTTCTTTAAACAAGGAGCTTTTTATTAACTATAAAATAGAAGGGTTTTGTTTGTTTGTTTGTTTTGACATAGGTTTCTTCATATTGAATCGATGACACAGAACTTATTTTCAAAATAGTTGGCCAAGGCTAGGTTACCACCTGTAAGTATGTGATAGTAAGATGATCACAATCATGTTGACCCCATGACTTTTGACCTCACAATAGCTCTGTTCTAGCCAGGTGATCAAAAGAAATTCGTCAATGAAAATATTCACCAGAGAGAATGCTCCTGTAGGTCATGATTAGACCCATCTCTGTCTTCACTCTGCCTCAAGCTTAGTCTGGGTAAAGAGCTCCTTCAAGCTGCCTCAGCACCAATTTTGACACCCAGCCTGATGTAAGCATTTCTTAATTAACACTGGTAGATGTGAAGAAATGCAAGAATCCCACTTTTTTTCTAAGCCACGTGGACTTATTAAGAAAATGTGTTAAAGCATCTGACTGCAATGCGGGAGATCTGGGTTCGATCCCTGAGTCAGGAAGATCCTCTGGAGAAGGAAATGGCAGCCCATTCCAGTATTCTTGCCTGGAGAATTCCACAGGGTCGCAAAGAGTTGGACACGACTGAGTGACTTCTCTTTCACTTCACTACACGTTTTACCTCTCTGGGGAAGCTTTCTGGCTGTCAGTATAGCACTCTGGGCCAAGAAATTTCAGAGAATTACTTTAATAATATGACAGCCTCTCCCATTTAAAGTGGAATTCAATGCCTGCTTCCCTCAGAGACTGTCATTGAAATTCTGTGCATGAGCCATTCCTGTAATCACTTAACAATGCCTCTCATGTTGGCTTGCTGATGACGTTCCTCAAGTTCATTAGGATGGACTGGGCATCCCTGGGATGTGTGTAGCCTCCTGCAGCTCATTCTGCTTCTTGTTTGGAGCGGCAGCAATGGCCATTGCCTGATCATCAGGGGTCTCCATGGGCACAAGCATTGGTGGGCCTGTTTCAGTCTTTGTGTTGGTTGTTGTTAATAGGATTAGCTTATCAACTTTGTAAGATATGCACTAATATTCACCCCTTATATAGATAATAAAACTGAAGCAATGAGAGGCTCAATAGTTTATCTAAGACAACTAAGAAAGAATGACAGTCAATCCATTTAGTACTATAAACTTCACTCTTTATAAATATTCTATATCCTTTTTACAATTTTAAAAATTAAAATTCAAAACCCTCATTATTAAATCTAAAGTACAGGAAGGTTATATCACTTTACCTAGATCTTCTGTGGAAAATCATTGTCTTCTTCAAATTTTCATCTTTATTTGTTGTTACTATAACAACAGTATCTCTTCTGTTTAGTTGTAGAATAGGGAAAAGCTTAAAAGTAGGAAAAAAGATAAAAACCTTGGGGATAAAAGTTAAACTTAGTCTCAATCACCAATTCTCCTGTGTAATATTATTCATATATTTGTATACTCTCATTATTAAATCTAAAGTACAGGAAGGTTATATCACTTTACCTAGATCTTCTGTGGAAAATCATTGTCTTCTTCAAATTTTCATCTTTATTTGTTGTTACTATAACAACAGTATCTCTTCTGTTTAGTTGTAGAATAGGGAAAAGCTTAAAAGTAGGAAAAAAGATAAAAACCTTGGGGATAAAAGTTAAACTTAGTCTCAATCACCAATTCTCCTGTGTAATATTATTCATATATTTGTATACACATTCACATACTTGGCAAAAATAGGAAAAAAATGAATATAAACATGAATATGTGAAAACTACTTCCAATAAATAGCATAACTAAATTGAAAGTATAGAAAAATAAGCAAGAATAATTCAAATAACTATAAAAAATATGTGGACTAAAGCCAAAAAACGCTGTAAACAAATAGTGACTCTAATTCATAGGTTTTCTTCTTTTTTTATTTTTTAATTTAAATTTACTTATTTTAATTGGAGGCTAATTATTTTACAATATTGTATTGGTTTTGCCATACATCAGCATGAATCCACCATGGGTGTACACGTGTTCCCAATCCTGAACTCCCCTCCTATCTCCCTCCCCATACCATACCTCTGGGTCATCCCAGTACAGCAACCCCAAGTATCTTGTATCCTGCATCAACCCTAGACTGGCGGTTTGTTTCTTGTATGATATTATACATGTTTCAATGCCATTCTCCCAAATCATTACACCCTCTTCCCTCTCCCACAGAGTCCAAAAGACTGTTCTATACATCTGTGTCTCTTTTGCTGTCTCATATACAGGGTTATCATTACCATCTTTCTAAATTCCATATATATGCATTAGCATTCCGTATTGGTATTTTCCTTTCTGGCTTACTTTACTCTGTATAATCGGCTCCATTCTTATTCTTCCTTTCTTTTCCCCAGTAGTATACAGTAGCAATTCAGAAAATATTTTTTATACACTTTATGGATAAGCAAATAAAAAAAAAAGTATTTTGTAATGAGTACAAGTTTTATACTTTTGAAGAAAAGAATACAAATATGCATATGAGTAAGAATTGAAAGAACACAGGAGTGTTCAACTGAAATTAGAGATACTGGCATGAATCTCAGAAAGAAAAAGTTACATATTTGTATGCTCTGTACTCTGAGAGGGTCTAGAAACACTGACATCCAGTAGTAATGAATATATAAAGTTCATATACGTTGGTTTCTATGTGCCAACCTCTATTAAAATGATCATAGCTTCATGGAGCAAAGACTGATTTCAGAGCCTGGAATAGAAAGAATAAGATAATCCTGGAACACTTTGCTGTACTACAAAGTAAGGACACAAATAAGGACATGTAAACTTGAAAATAAGGCCAGTTAACTGGCCAAAAATGAGATAGCTTGAGCAACAAGATTATAAAATATAATAATACACTCTACCATATATAAAATAATTAGAACCCATGAGTTTACACAAATATTAGTCAAAAATAACAGCAAAAAGAAAGCTCCTCCTAACCATAGAAAATCAACTAAGAAATATAGACAGCATAATACTATTTTGAAACTTCATCATCATAATTTATGTAAGAGTCACCAATAGATACAATCTTTATGAGTAAATGTTGAAGAGTAACGGGATATTATATAGTCTTAAATTATCTCCTCAAAATATGCTTATTGATGTCAAAGAGTGAAAATCAGCAGTGAAGAAAATTGGCAGGTATAACCTTAAGCAAATGATCAAATTTAATTTTAGTGATAGAGACTAATTGATAGCAAGTGATTTTTTTAAACTTTATTTTATATGGAGTATAATTGATTTACAATCTGAGTAAGTTTCAAGTGTACAGCTAAGTGATTCAATTACATGTATACATATATCCATTCTTTTCTACATTCTTTTCCCATATCAGTTATTACAGAATATTGAGTAGAGTTCTCTGTATTACACTGTAGGCCTTTGTTTATCTGTTTGGTGTATGATAGTATGTATATGTTGGAGAAGGCGATGGCACCCCACTCCAGTACTCTTGCCTGGAAAATCCCATGGACAGAGGAGCCTCGTAGGCTGCAGTCCATGGGGTCACAAAGAGTTGGACATGACTCAGCAACTTTGCTTTCGCTTTTCACTTTCATGCATTGGAGAAGGAAATGGCAATCCACTCCAGTGTTCTTGCCTGGAGAATCCCAGGGACAGGGAAGCCTCATGGGCTACCATCTATGGGGTCACACAGAGTCGGACACAACTGAAGTAATTTAGCAGCAGCAGCAGCAGTGTGTATATGTTAATCCCAAGATGCTAATTTATATACCCCATATCCCTTTGGTAACCATAAATTTGATTTTGAAGTCTGTGATACTTTGGCCACCTCATGTGAAGAGTTGACTCATCGGAAAAAACTCTGACGCTGGGAGGGATTGGGGGCAGGAGGAGAAGGGGACAACAGAGGATGAGATGGCTGGATGACATCACCGACTGAATGGACATAAGTTTGGGTGAACTCCGGGAGTTGGTGATGGACAGGGAGACCTGGTATACTGCGATTCATGGGATCACAAAGAGTCAGACACGACTGAGTGACTGAATTGAACTGAAGTGAATGAGTCCGTTTCTGTTTTGTAAAATAATTCATTTATATATTATTTTAGATTCCACAAGTGATATCATATGATATTTTATTTACTTCACTTAGTACAATAATCTCTAGGTCCAACTATATTGCTGCAAATGGCATTATTTTATTGTTTTTATGACTAATATTCCATTGTGAACCACATCTTTTTATCCATTCTTCCATACATGGACATTTAGGCCACTTACAAGTCTTAGCTTCTGTAAATAGCATTACAATGAACACTGGGGTTCATGAATCTTTTAAATTATGGTGTTCTACAGCTGTAAGCCCAGGAATGGGATTACTGGCTCATATGGTAATTCTACCTCTAGATTTTTTTTAAGGAAACATCATACTGTTCTCCATAGTGGTTGTACCAATTTCCGTTACCACCAACAGTATTGCATGATTCCCTTTTCTCCATATTCTTTCTAGAATTTACTGTTTGTAGATTTTTTGATGGCCATTCTGACCAGCATGAAGTGCTACTTCACTGTTGTTTTGATTTACACCTCTTGATGATAATGAGCATCTTTTCATGTGCCTTTTGGACATACGTATAACTTCTTTGGAGAAATGTCTATTTAGATCATCTGTACATTTTTTCATTGTGTGTGTGTGTGTGTGTGTGTGTTTTACATAGACCTAAGTGAGTTGTTTGTATATTTTGGAGTTTAATCCCTTGCCATTCACTTGACTTGCAGGTATTTTCTCCCATTCTATGGATTGTATCTTCATTTTATTTGTGGTTTCTTCTGCTGTGCAAAAAGCTTTGACTTTAATTAGGTCCTATTTGTTTATTGTGAGTTTATATTCATTATTCTAGGATCCAAAAAATTCTTGATGCCTATTCTATCTAGAGCAATTTAAGATTCCATGCAATTTATATCCAAATGCCAATGATTTGTTCACAGAAATTTAATAAGCAATCCTAATATTTTTTATGGATTCCCAAAATACTCCAGCCAGCCAAGCCAATGTTAAGAAGGGATAAAAAAAAAAAAAAAAACCTGGGGTAAATGGTGGTCTCTTATTTCAAACCATATTACAAAGCTGTAGTAATCAGAACAATGTGATATTGTCTCAAAAACTGAAATACAGGTAACTGTAACAGAATAGAGACCCCAGAAATAAAACCACACATATACAGACAATTAATCTACAAAAATGAACCAAAACTATAAAATGGAAACACAGTATCTTCAATAAATCATGTAAAGTGGACAGACACATGCAAAAGAATGAAACTGAACCATTATCACTTCATGGGAAATAAGTGGAGAAACAGTGGAAACAGTGTCAGACTTTATTTTTGGGGGCTCCCAAATCACTACAGATGGTGACTGCAGCCATGAAATTAAAAGACGTTTACTCTTTGGAAGGAAAGTTATGACCAACCTAGATAACATATTCAAAAGCAGAGACATTACTTTGTCTACAAAGGTCCGTCTAGTCAAGGCTATGGTTTTTCCTGTGGTCATGTATGGATGTGAGAGTTGGACTGTGAAGAAGGCTGAGCACCGAAGACTTGATGCTCTTGAACTGTGGTGTTGGAGAAGACTCTTGAGAGTCCCTTGTACTGCAAGGAGATCCAACCAGTTCATTCTGAAGGAGATCAGCCCTGGGATTTCTTTGGAAGGAATGATGCTAAAGCTGAAACTTCAGTACTTTGGCCACCTCATGCAAAGAGTTGACTCATTGGAAAAGACTCTGATGCTGGGAGGGATTGGGGGCAGGAGGAGACAGGGATGACTGAGGATGAGATGGCTGGATGGCATCACGGACTTGATGGACATGAGTCTGAGTGAACTCCAAGCGATGGTGATGAACAGGGAGGCCTGGCATGCTGCAATTCATGGAGTCGCAAAGAGTCGGACACGACTGAGCAACTGAACTGACTGACTGACTGACTGAACCATTATCTTACAGCATACACAAAAACTACCTCAAAATATATTAAATATTGAATGTAAGATATGAAAACATAAAGATTCTAGAGGAAAATATAAGTGATTAGCTCCTTGACATTGGTGTTAGTGATAATGTCTTAGATTCAACATCAAAAGAATAGGCAACAAAAGCCAAAATAAATAAATGGGAATGCATCAAACTAAAGAGCTTCTGAAAAGCAAAGGAAACCGTCTACCAGATGAAACGGTAATCTACCAATTGGGAGAAAATATATTTGCAAATCATAATATGAGGTTAATATCCAAATATGTGAAAGTGAAAGTCACTCAGTCATGTCTGACTCTTTGTGACCCCATGGACGGGCCATGGGATTCTCCAGGCCAGAATACTGGAGTGGGTGGCCTTTCCCTCGCAAAGAGTCGGACACGACTGAGCAACTGAACTGACTGACTGACTGACTGAACCATTATCTTACAGCATACACAAAAACTACCTCAAAATATATTAAATATTGAATGTAAGATATGAAAACATAAAGATTCTAGAGGAAAATATAAGTGATTAGCTCCTTGACATTGGTGTTAGTGATAATGTCTTAGATTCAACATCAAAAGAATAGGCAACAAAAGCCAAAATAAATAAATGGGAATGCATCAAACTAAAGAGCTTCTGAAAAGCAAAGGAAACCGTCTACCAGATGAAATGGTAATCTACCAATTGGGAGAAAATATATTTGCAAATCATAATATGAGGTTAATATCCAAATATGTGAAAGTGAAAGTCACTCAGTCATGTCTGACTCTTTGTGACCCCATGGACGGGCCATGGGATTCTCCAGGCCAGAATACTGGAGTGGGTGGCCTTTCCCTTCTCTAGGGAATCTTCCCAACCCAGGGATTGAACCCAGGTCTCCTGCATTGCAGGCAGATTCTTTACCAGCTGAGCCACAAGGGACCAAAGATTGTCTTATTTAAAATGCACAGATCAGACTCTGCTCAATGTTATGTAACAGCCTGGATGGAAGTCAGGGGTGGTGGTTGGAGGAGAATGGATACATGTATATGTATGGCTGAGTCCCTTCACTGTTCACCTGAACCTATCACAACATTTTTAATTGGCTATATTCCAAAATAAAATGCTTTTGGTGTTAAAAAAAAAGAAAAAAATATGCACAGATTATTTGAATAGACATTTATCCAAATAAAGACATACAGATGTCCAAGAAGTATGAGAAAAGGTGTGCTGAATGTTACTAATAAGAAAATGCAAAGCAAAACCAATATAATATTGTAAAGTAAATAGTAATAATAAAAGAACCTGTTCTAAGACCTGGAGCAGTCAAATAAATAAAAATATTTTTAAAATAGTAAAATAATAAAAATTTTAAAAGTAAAAAAAAACAATGATATCTCACACATTTTAGGAAGGCTATTGTTAAAAAGACAAGAAATAACAAAATTGGAAATAATGTAGAGAAATGAAACCCTTCTGCACTGTTGGTGGGATGTAAATTGTTGCACCCCCTACAGAAATGGCTTCATAGTTACTTAAAAATTAAAGAGATCTAGCCTCCAGCAATGCCACTTGTTGGTATTTATCAGAAGAAAACAAAACCACTAGCTCAAAAATTGTGTGCACCCTTATGTTCACTGCATTATTATTTATAATAGCTAAGACATGGAAGAAACCTGTGTCCATCAATGAATGAATGGATAAAGAAAATATAGCTTGCAGGTATATACATATGGCTCAGTGGTAAAGAATCCACCTGTCAATGCAGGAGTTGCAAATTTGATCCCCAGATTGGGAAGATTCCCCACAGAAAGAAATGGCAACCCTCTTCAGTATTCTTGCCTGGGAAATCCCAAGGACAGAAGAGCCTGGAGGGCTACAGTCCACAGGGTTACAAAGAGTCAGGCATGACTTAGTGACTAAGCAATAACAACAACAAAAACAACAACAGCACAGACAGGAATATTTTTCAAGTATAAAGAAGAAGGAAATCTTGCCTTTTGCAACATGGATGGCCATTATGCTAACTGAAATAAGTCAGAGAATGACAAGTACCTTACAATCTTATATGTGAAGTCTAAGAAAAATAAAACACACAAAAGAAAACTGGGTTCATAGATATAGAGGATGAGCTAGTGGTTACCAGAGCTGGGGATTGGTTTTGCTGGATGTGAGCAAAAAGTATCAACTTCCAGTTATAAAGTAAATAAGTCATGGAAATGTAACATCCTGCATAATGACCAGTTAATAATACAGTATTGCATATTAGAAACTTGCTAAGAGACTAAAGGGGCTTCCCTGGTGGCTCAGTTGTAAAGAATCTGCCTGTCAGTGGAGGAGATGTGGGTTCAATCCAAGGGTCAAGAAGATCCCCTGGAGAAATAAATGGCAATTCACCCCTGTATTCTTGCCTGGGAAATCCCATGGACAGAGGAGCCGAAGAGATTACAGTCCATGGGGTGGCAAAAGAGTTGGACTTGACTTAGCAATTAAACAACAGCAACAAGAGAATAAATCTTAAAAGTTCTCAACAGAAGAAAACAGTCTGTAACTATGACACTTGTAACTATGACAAATGTTAATTGGCCTGTGGTGATAATCTCACAAAATACACAAGTGTGGAATCTTTGCAGATACTGAGGGAGGGTTGGTTCTAGAACACCACAATCAGGCAATATCACAATAAAGTGATTCATACAAGTTTTTGTATATAAAAGTTATTTATATATTATTTTTCATTGTGTATGCAATAGCATTACATCTAAAAAGTGTGTATCAGTTCAGTTCAGTCACTCAGTCATGTCCACTCTCTGCGACCTCATGGACTGCAGCATGCCAGGCTTTGCTGTCCATCACCAACTTCTGGAGCTTGCTCAAACTTATGTCCATCAAGTTGGTGATGTCATCTAACCATCTCATCCTCTGTTGTCCCTTTCTCCTCCTGCCTTCAGTCTTTTCCAGCAGCAGGGTCTTTTCCAATGGGTCAGTTCTTTGCATCAGGTGGCCAAAGTATTGGAGCCTCAGCATTAGCCCTTCCAGTGAATACTCAGGACTGATCTCCTTTAGGATGGACTGGTTTGATCTTCTTGCAGCCCAAGGGACTCTCAAGAGTCTTCTCCAACACCACAGTTCAAAAGCATCAATTCTTTGCCCCTCAGCTTTCTTTATGGTCCAATTCTCACACCCATATATGACTACTGGAGAATCTTTCTTGCTAAAAAAAATGCTAACGATCATCAGAACTTCAGTAAATTGCAATCTTTTTGCAATAGTAACATCAAAGTTACTGATCATGTATCACCATATCAAATATAATGATGATGAAAAAGTTTGAAATAGCACAGGAATTACCAAAATGTGATTCAGAGACATGAAGTAAGTAAATGCTGTTGGAAAAACGGCACAAATAGATTTGCTTGATACAAAGTGCCACACCTTCAATTAAAAAAAAAATCTGCAAAACACAATAATGCTGAAGCCCTATAAAATGAGGTTCTCTAAATGGAAACTAATACAAAGTTCTAGGCCAATTATTTCTCAATACAGAAATAGAGGAGATGGCACCTCATTCCAGTACTCTTGTGTGGAAAATCCCATGGACAGAGGAGCCTGGTAGGCTGTGGTCCATGGGGTTGCAAAGAGTCGGACACAACTGAGCGACTTCCCTTTCACTTTTCACTTTCATGCACTGGAGAAGGAAATGGCAACCCACTCCAGTGTTCTTGCCTGGAGAATCCCAGGGATGGGGAGCCTGGTGGGAGTCGTGTCCACAGAGTTGGACACGACTACAGTGACTTAGCAGCAGTAGCAACAGCAGCCTGAAGTAAAGGCAACGTGCAACAGGTATAAAGAGAGAAATAACAAATAGAATCACACGTGATACTACATTTTGCTTACCAATTGTCTTTCAAAATTTGAAAAAAGTTGCTACAATAGAAATACACCTACTTACATAGTAGTGAGAATTTTTCTTTCCTTTTTGTTAGAGGTTGTTTAAATGTGCATAAAAACATGAGCCCTCAACTACCTAGCAAGAGAAGCATATAAACTGTCCTTTTAACTAAAAAATGAAAAGAACATTTTTAGAGGTAACAAATTGAAGTTTCTATCAGGTGGCCAAAGTATTGTAGTTTCAGCTTCAACATCAATTCTTCCAATGAATATTCGGGACTGATTTCCTTTAGGATGGACTGATTGGGTCTCCTTGCAATCCAAGGGACTCAAGAGTCTTCTGCAACACTGCAGTTCAAAAGCATCAGTTCTTCAGCACTCAGCTTTCTTTATAGTCCAGCTCTCACATCCATACCTGACTACTGGAAAAACCATAGTTTTGACTAGATGGATGTTTGTTGGAAAAGTAATGTCTCTGCTTTTTAATATGCTGTCTAGGTTGGTCATAACTTTCCTTCCAAGGAGTAAGCATTCTTTAATTTCATGGCTGCAGTCACCATCTGCAGTGATTTTGGAGCCCAGATAAAGTCAGCCACTGTTTCCCCATTTATTTGCCATGAAGTGATGGGACCAGATATCATGATCTAAGTTTTCTGAACTTTGAGTTTTAAACCAACTTTTTCAGAGACTCTCAAGAAACATTTATTATACTCTTTCCTACCTTGTGTGATTCACTAGCAAAAAGGTTTGAGAAAGATAGAAATAAATCAAGCTTAACTCATAGACTACAATGTTATACAAACATTAAAATTAAATTAAAAATAATAGGATAAGGAAATGGCTTATTTTGTATTATATCAATATTAAGTATTGTTTAATCTAAATCTATTATATACTAAGTGACATCATAATAGTTTGACATGTGTTAACATTTAATCCTAATAAAAATACTGTTATTTCAGTTTTACTTTCCTTTTTTTTTACATCCAAGGGGAAAACAAGTTAGGTAATTTGACCAAGTTCTTTCAGCTAATGGCTGAGCCAGGTGATGGACATAAGCCTGGTGGTTTCTGAACATAAATTCTACTACCAAAAAAATATTAAATTAAATTTATTATTAAAGAGAATGACATAAAATTTCACTTATAATATAACTTCAACTGTGTTTATTTCCCAGAAACATTAACAATATCAGTTATTAACCACATTTATCACTGAGTGATGGAGAACTTTCAGAGCGTATACTCAAGATATCATATCTCAATTCATACACACACATTCACACTATCTTAAATTTTCACTGTTGGGTTTTTAAAGTTTTAGCTTAATTTGTCTTAGGCTGTGTGCATACCCACTCACACACATGCACACACACATAAATGACTCTAAAAAAAATTAAATACTTTCAGACTAACAAGAAATAATTTCATTGTCTGTTAGAAAAGCTTTAAAAGCATTTATTTTTGTTACGTTTTGTTTTTTAATAGAAAGTCAGTAATTTTATAGTTTTTGTCCCACCCCTCCAGGTCCTCCTAGAGCACTGGGCTAAGCTTCCTGTATTACACAGCAAATTCCCAGCAGCTCTCTGCTTTACACGTAGTGATGCAGATATTTCAGTGCTACTCTCTTAACTCATCCCACACTGTCCTTCCCTGCTGGGTCCACAAGTCCGTTCTCTGTGTCTGCATCTCTATTCCTGCCCTGCAAACAGGTTCATCAGCTCCGTTTTTCTGGATTCCATATGTGTGCATTAATGTACAATATTTGATTTTTCTCTTTGTGACATACTTCACTCTGTATAATAGGCTCTGGGTCCATCCACCTCACTTCAACTGACTCATGGCTGAGTAATATTCCATTATATACATGTACCACAAGTTCTTTATCCATTTATCTGTCGATGGACATCAAGCTGCTTTCATGTCCTGGCTATTGTATGTTGCGCTACAATGAAAATTGGGATACATGCGTCTTTTCAATTGTGGTTTTCTCAGGGTATACGCCCAGTAGTGGAACTGGTGCATCATAACGTAGTTTTATTCCTAGATTTTAAGAAATCTCCATACTGTTCTCCATAGTGGCTGTATCAACTTACATTCCTACAAATGTTGCAAGAAGATTTCCTTTTCTCTACATCACCTCTAGAATTTATCATTTGTAGATTTTTTGATGATGTTCCTTTTGGCCAGTGTGAAGTGATACCTCATTGTAATTTTGATTTGCATTTGTCTGATAATGAATAATGTTAAGCATCTTTCCATGTGTTTGTAAGCCATCTGTATGCATCCAAAAGTAGCAAAATATACTTTTTTTTTGCTCAGGTACACACAAAATGTTCTCCAGGATACATCACATCTTGGGTCACAAATCAAGCCTTGGTAAATTTAAGAAAACTGAAATCATATCAAGCATCTTTTCTGACCACAATA
>SJYC01098362.1:0-15331 GCA_006408675.1 Madoqua kirkii
CTGACTACTGGAAAAACCATAGTTTTGACTAGATGGATGTTTGTTGGAAAAGTAATGTCTCTGCTTTTTAATATGCTGTCTAGGTTGGTCATAACTTTCCTTCCAAGGAGTAAGCATTCTTTAATTTCATGGCTGCAGTCACCATCTGCAGTGATTTTGGAGCCCAGATAAAGTCAGCCACTGTTTCCCCATTTATTTGCCATGAAGTGATGGGACCAGATATCATGATCTAAGTTTTCTGAACTTTGAGTTTTAAACCAACTTTTTCAGAGACTCTCAAGAAACATTTATTATACTCTTTCCTACCTTGTGTGATTCACTAGCAAAAAGGTTTGAGAAAGATAGAAATAAATCAAGCTTAACTCATAGACTACAATGTTATACAAACATTAAAATTAAATTAAAAATAATAGGATAAGGAAATGGCTTATTTTGTATTATATCAATATTAAGTATTGTTTAATCTAAATCTATTATATACTAAGTGACATCATAATAGTTTGACATGTGTTAACATTTAATCCTAATAAAAATACTGTTATTTCAGTTTTACTTTCCTTTTTTTTTACATCCAAGGGGAAAACAAGTTAGGTAATTTGACCAAGTTCTTTCAGCTAATGGCTGAGCCAGGTGATGGACATAAGCCTGGTGGTTTCTGAACATAAATTCTACTACCAAAAAAATATTAAATTAAATTTATTATTAAAGGGAATGACATAAAATTTCACTTATAATATAACTTCAACTGTGTTTATTTCCCAGAAACATTAACAATATCAGTTATTAACCACATTTATCACTGAGTGATGGAGAACTTTCAGAGCGTATACTCAAGATATCATATCTCAATTCATACACACACATTCACACTATCTTAAATTTTCACTGTTGGGTTTTTAAAGTTTTAGCTTAATTTGTCTTAGGCTGTGTGCATACCCACTCACACACATGCACACACACATAAATGACTCTAAAAAAAATTAAATACTTTCAGACTAACAAGAAATAATTTCATTGTCTGTTAGAAAAGCTTTAAAAGCATTTATTTTTGTTACGTTTTGTTTTTTAATAGAAAGTCAGTAATTTTATAGTTTTTGTCCCACCCCTCCAGGTCCTCCTAGAGCACTGGGCTAAGCTTCCTGTATTACACAGCAAATTCCCAGCAGCTCTCTGCTTTACACGTAGTGATGCAGATATTTCAGTGCTACTCTCTTAACTCATCCCACACTGTCCTTCCCTGCTGGGTCCACAAGTCCGTTCTCTGTGTCTGCATCTCTATTCCTGCCCTGCAAACAGGTTCATCAGCTCCGTTTTTCTGGATTCCATATGTGTGCATTAATGTACAATATTTGATTTTTCTCTTTGTGACATACTTCACTCTGTATAATAGGCTCTGGGTCCATCCACCTCACTTCAACTGACTCATGGCTGAGTAATATTCCATTATATACATGTACCACAAGTTCTTTATCCATTTATCTGTCGATGGACATCAAGCTGCTTTCATGTCCTGGCTATTGTATGTTGCGCTACAATGAAAATTGGGATACATGCGTCTTTTCAATTGTGGTTTTCTCAGGGTATACGCCCAGTAGTGGAACTGGTGCATCATAACGTAGTTTTATTCCTAGATTTTAAGAAATCTCCATACTGTTCTCCATAGTGGCTGTATCAACTTACATTCCTACAAATGTTGCAAGAAGATTTCCTTTTCTCTACATCACCTCTAGAATTTATCATTTGTAGATTTTTTGATGATGTTCCTTTTGGCCAGTGTGAAGTGATACCTCATTGTAATTTTGATTTGCATTTGTCTGATAATGAATAATGTTAAGCATCTTTCCATGTGTTTGTAAGCCATCTGTATGCATCCAAAAGTAGCAAAATATACTTTTTTTTTGCTCAGGTACACACAAAATGTTCTCCAGGATACATCACATCTTGGGTCACAAATCAAGCCTTGGTAAATTTAAGAAAACTGAAATCATATCAAGCATCTTTTCTGACCACAATACTAAGAGATTAACATCAACTATAAGGAAAAAAAAAACTATTAAAAAAAAAAACCCACAAACACATGGAGACTAAACAATATACTTCTAAACAATGATGAGGTCACTGAAGAAATCAAAGAGAAAATAAGAAAACCACCTAGAAACTAATGACAATGAAAACACAAGCTGAAACCTATGGGATGCTGCAAAAGTCATTCAAAGAGTGAAGTTTATAGTAATACAATCCTACCTCAAGAAATGAAAAAAAGTCA
Source organism: Madoqua kirkii (assembly GCA_006408675.1). Taxonomy (NCBI): domain Eukaryota; kingdom Metazoa; phylum Chordata; class Mammalia; order Artiodactyla; family Bovidae; genus Madoqua; species Madoqua kirkii. Next base: position 2,267 of record SJYC01098362.1, read on the forward strand.
AATAAATAACCTAACCTTACACCTAAGGCTACTAGAAAAAAAAATAACCAAAACCCCAAAGTTAGTAGAAGAAATCATAAAGATCAGAGCAGAAATAAGTGAAAAGCAAAATGAAGAAAACAATAGTAAAGATCGGTAAAACTAAAAGCTGTTTCTCTGAGAAGATAAGCAAATTGACAAACCATTTTTAGCCAGACTCTTCAAAAAAAAAAAAAAGAAGACTCAAAAAAATAAATTTAGAAATGAAAAAGGAAAAGTTACAATAGACAATGCAGAAATACAAAGGATCATAAAAGAGTACTATAAGCTACTATATGCCATTAAACTGGACAACGTGGAAGAAGTGGACAAATTCTTAGAAAATTACAACATTCCAAAATTGAACCAGGAAGAAATAGAAATTATGAACAGACCTATCTCAAGCAGTAAAATCAAAATTGTGACCAAAAATCTCCCAGCAAACAAAAACCCAGGGTCAAATGTCTTCACAGACAAATTCTATCAAATGTTTAGAGAAGAGCTAACACCTATCCTTGTCAAACTCCTCCAAAAAATTGGAGAGGGAGGAACATTCCCAAATTCATTCCATGAGGCCACCATTATCCTGGCAAAAGAACAGGTAAAGAAATCACAAAAAAGAAAATTACAGGCCAATATCATTGATGAACATAGATGCAAAAAACCTCAGCAAGATACTAGCAAACAGAATCCAACAACACAATAAAAGAATCATCACCATGATCAAGTGAGATTTATCCCAGGGATTCAAGGATTCTTTAATGTAGGCAAACCAATCAATGTGATATACGATAGTAACCAACTGAAACATAAAAATCATGTGATAATATTGATAGATGTAGAAAAAGCTTTGGAGAAAATTCAACATACTTTCTTTTTTTAGTTTAGATCAATTGTTTTTTAAATTTAAAAAAATACCACATTTCACTAAAAAGAACCAGTATTTCTTTGAAAATCAGCTGATTTTAGGGCTAGGAGGAAAGGTAAATACAAGATAAGCCTGGAAAATTTTGCATGTGACAGTTAGAAAACATTCCCCAAATGATCTGGAAATATATAGAGGACACAAAAGTAACTTAAAGTGGCTCCCTGTGGCTAAATTTGGGGAAATGTGATCAAAATAAATCTTCATCCAAATGATAACCCAGTGTAAAAATAGAAATGCATGAATCCACCTTGATATAAACAAATGCACAAAATATCAATTAATGTGGATGAAATGAACACTCTGTTGCACTGTAGAATATTGGCTAAATAACATAGGAGATAAAGTTAGTCATTAAAAGACAATAGAGGAGTTTTAAATTAGGAGTTTGGGATTACCATATACAAACTACTATATATAAAATAGATAAGCAACAAGGTCCTACTATATAGCACAGGTAACAATATGTAAAATCTTATAATAAACTATAATAGATCAGAATATAAAAAATAATGAATATTTTAAAAAGATAATAAATCTGTGACAATTTAATTAATGAAGAAAAGTATACTTCAGTTTAGTTAAGTGGCTCAGTCGTGTCCAACTCTTTGCGACCCCATGAAACGCAGCATGGCAGGCCTCCCTGTCCATCACTAACTTCCAGAGTTTACTCAGACTCACGTTCATTGAGTCCGTGATGCCATCCAGCCATCTCATCCTCTGTCATTCCCTTCTCCTCCTCCCCCCAACCCCCCCAGCATCAAAGTCTTTTCCAATGAGTCAAGTCTACACATGAGGTGGGCAAAGTACTGGAGTTTCAGCTTTAGCATCGTCTCAAAATCTGCCCACAAATTGTTTATTAAAGAAAAACATTTCAAACAAAAAAAACCTGAAAATATCCACCTTAAGAATATGCCGAAAATTAATATCATTATTTTACTGGGACAAATCGTACCACATGTCTTCAAATGGAAATACCATTTCGCTGATATTCTTGCCAAAATAAGTAACCTAAATTCAACTTTTAAAAAAAAGAAAGAAAGAAAGAAATATAAACCAAATTGAGGGACAGTATACAAAATCATTGCCTTGTACTCCTCCAAATGTCAATGTCAAGAAAGTCAAATTGAAGGGTATTTAGATTAGGAGAGACTAAAGACACATAGATAAAATAAATTTTACAGCTTAGATTTTTGTTTTCTTTAGACTTTATTGAATTTTAGATTTTTTTCAAAATCTGTAAAGGAAATGACTGATACAGTTGATGTAATCAGAATATTAGCTAAAGTTATAAATAAGTATGGAGAAGGAAATGGCAACCTACTCCAGTACTTTTGCCTGGAAAATTCCATGGACAGAGAAGCCTGGTAGGCTACAGACCATGGGGTCGTGAACAGTCAGATACAACTGAGCAACTTCACTTTCACTTTCATAGATAACACTGGTGTATTAATATCAAATTTTCTATTTTTGAAGTATCACCACTGTTATGGAAGATAATATCCTTGTTCTTTGGAATTACATGTTTAAACACTTAGAGCTGAAGGAGCATACTGTCTGTAATTCTCACAAGACTCAGAAAACCAAAATTTTAATATATACTTTGGAAGGTAGCCTCAAGGAAGGGTCATGATCCCTCTCTCTTGATATTTAGTAGACTGGATCTTGTGACTTGTTTCTGAGGACTAGAACAAGGCAGAGTTCTGGTATATGTTCTTCTCTTTTCTTTTTTTCTAGTAACTGATCCTCCAGCCCCTTCAGACTGCAGCCTAGGCACATATAATAAGAGCAAACTCCAGAAACCTCGTGAGCACAAAATTTAATAAAAATCTAGCAGACTACATAACCAAATTTTCAATGAGAAATTCATGGTTGAAAAAAATCACTTTTAACAGTAAGTGAAGTGAATGTTACTCAGTTGTACCCAACTATTTGTGACTCCATAGACAATACAGCCCATGGAATTCTTCAGGTCATATTACTGGAGTGAGTAGCTGTTCCCTTCTCCAGGTGATCTTTCCAGCCCAGGGATCAAATCCAGGTCTTCCGCACTGCAGAAGCTGAGCACCTGCTGAACCACTAGGAAGGCCCAAGAATACTGCAGTGGGTAGTCTATCCCCTTGCCAGTGGATCTTCCTGACTCTGTAATTAAACTAGGATCTCCAGCATTGCAGACAGATTCTTTACCAGCTGAGCTACCTGGGAATCCCACTAACAGTAAACAGTTTTTAATAGTAAACATAGAGTAAATAACAAAATCAAGAAAGAAATCAAGTATTAAATAAGGGAATCTAGAGAAGAACAACATAAAATGTATAAAATTAAATTGTAAAGAAATCTTAAAACAGCAGATACACATATAATTAATATATTAATAAAATATAAAATAGGTTGTTCCTTCAAAAGCATCATAAAATCATATAATATCTTAAAATCAAGGGAAAATCACAATTATAAGTTAATAAATTGAAATAACCATATATTTATAGATTACTATAAATAAAATAGTAATCACCAATAGAATTGTTTTATTTTTAAAACTTTCATTGTATTATAAGGTTTGAGAAGTCAGGACTACTCACCATTATATAATGAATGCCTAATACAAAATTTTCAATAGCATATTGAAAAGCAGAGACCTTACTTTGCCAACAAAGGTCCGTCTAGGCAAGGCTATGGTTTTCCCTGTGGTCATGTATAGGTGTGAGAGTTGATCTGTGAACAAAGGTTAGCACCGAAGAATTGACGCTTTTGAACTGTGGTGTTGGAGAAAACTCTTGAGAGTCCCTTGGACTACAAGGAGATACAACCAGTCCATTCTGAAGGAGATCAGCCCTGGGATTTCTTTGGAGGGAATGATGCTAAAGCTAAAACTCCAGTACTTTGGCCACCTCATGTGAAGAGTTGACTCATTGGAAAAGACTGATGCTGGGAGGGGTTGGAGGCAGGAGGAGAAGGGCGCGACAGAGGATGAGATGGCTGGATGGCATCACTGACTCGATGGACATAAGTCTGGTGAACTCCAGGAGTTGGTAATGGACAGGGAGGCCTGGCATGCTGCGATTCATGGGATCACAAAGAGTCAGACACGACTGAGTGACTGAAATGAACTGAACTGATCTGAACACAAAATAGTCAATAGTTATCTATTGAACACAAATAGATACCAATGAATAAATGAGTAGTCCCTCATGTTAATAAGCTAAAGAAGGAAAAACATAGCCATATTCTTAGAGAAATAAAAATAAAAATATGTGTGTGTGTGTGTTCTTTAAACCTCTAGTTAGTAAAAATCAAAACATATTTTAAGATCGGTTGTTTTCAGCTTTGCAGGAAAATGGTAATCTCATACATAGCTACTAGGAGTTTAAACTGGTAGAGTCACTCTGGCAGGAGGTATGGAAATATTAACTTTAAATGTTCACCTATTCCTTCACAGGAAAAGGAAATTTCCATGTATCTTCTGTAGAAGTTGAATATGGGCACAATAAGCATTTATAAGAATATTCCTGCAACATGGTCAATAACCAAAGAAAGAGGTAAATTACTAAAACCAATTCATGTGGACCTGACTAAATAAATCACATGATATATATCATATGGGTGTTATTTATGCAGCCTTTCAAAAGAATGAAGTAAGGACTCAACGTATTGACAAGAAGGTCTACAAGATATATTAACCAAAAGGAAAATAGGTTGCCTAACAATGTACACATAGATATTTATATAAACAGTAATACAATGATGTATTTCTTTATATGAATGTTTTAAAATACAAACTACTGTAATATATTACCTACAGACTGCTGTCATACTACCTCCATAAACACATTTAAAATAAGATGTATGTCTGATATGTTTCAGGTGAAACTTCTAAGGAAACAGATTTGATTAGTAAAATGCACTTCCATCTAGACTTTACTTTTTTAACTCTAAAAGTTGATAGAGCCTATATTGTTCACTTTTTTTCATACTGAATTTTGACTTTAAAATTACTCTTTTGTTTACATAGCTTAGATATGAATCTGTGAGTAGCATTTTGGGGGCTGTCAAATATGGAGAGGGAAAGTCTCGGTGGGTGGGCAAAATTTTCTGCTTTCCAAGTTGCAAAAACCATTTTGCAATAATTATCTTGTCTGATTGTAGACATAATTATTTCCCATAAAATGATTTCAATACAGTTTCTTAAACAATAGTAACTGAGAAGTCTTTCCATGGATATGAAAAGTGAGTAGATTTACTTGAAGCTGTTATTCAGTATTACAGGAATTTTTTCTTCTCTATATGTGCTATTCAATTAAAGCTATTTATAAACTTTTAACTGGCTTCACAGTTATAGTCCACTTTGCACTGCTCACTGTATATGTATATTTTGAAAACTACATATGTCAAATTCTGTACTTACTGAGCACAGAGTGCCCTGCTGCTGGAACATTGACTTAGGCTGTCAGAGATGTAAAAGTAAAGAACTAGGTAAACCTAAATAGAGACTGTTGAATGCTTCAATTCACCTGCAGCTAACCCACCAAGTGGGACACTCTATTTGTTGAGAAATGCTGTGCCAAGGATATCACATTTAATGGCTTTGGCAAGAAAAATGATTTTCATCAGCTGTAACAAACAAGTTCCCCATCCCCAACCCTACCATCTGTCCTCCTGGTTCCCAACCAGAACTCTATATAAGGACTCAATTGAACAGGTTTCAGACTGCCTAAGGTCACTGCACAATCAACCTTAACAGATGGCATCACAGCGAACATCTAAACTGTAGCAGTGGCCAAATGCAGAGGATAATCCTCATTGCTGAGGAAGAATGCCCTCTGTGCGTGCTGCCCTGATGTTCTGATTCTACTAAACATTTCATGTGAAAATAAGGCTTCATAGTCTTTATATTAATAGCTTAAATGGCTAAGTCTTTGCACTAATTTGCCAGTGGATTTCTATCTTAAAACTTGTTTCTGCTATTTTCATTGTCTTGGTATAATTAAGATAAATAAAATGCTATGTTAAGATCCACTATTAGTCACCTTCATTATATATATATATGCATGTATATGTATTTAAAAGGTGAAATAGGCTAGACATGTTTTTTTTAAGATATCACTGTACACTGAAAAATAATACAATTAGAAGTTCATGTTGATGTATGGCAAAACCAATACAATACTGTAAAGTAATTAGCTTCCAATTAAAATAAATTTAAATTAAAAAAATAAAAAAAGTAGTTAAACTAGTCATACAGCTTAAGATAATAATAAGTAATTAATGATGAACATAACATCTTTTAAATTTTAAAGTTAGTCCTGCTTAAGTAAGAGCCATGCTTATTTCCAGCTGATTGATATTGCCACTTGATTTCTCAACATCAAATTCAACAGTAAAGGTCATAGTTCTTGCTTTTAAGTAGCTAATTTCTAATTTTCATATTTACTATGAGTAGTTTCATTCCATCATCACCTAGCTTTACTATTTGGAGATAAAGAATGCTGGAATATAAAGTTCACCCATTTTCTATCTCCCCCAATATTAATACTCCTAGCCATTTACCCCATCATGTTCTAATAATTCTGAAAGCCAAACTTATATCTTTTAAGTGGGAACTGGAGATTCATTCTGAAGAAGATAGTGAAATCTTAGAAGTCCCAGTGAAAAGGGTCAGAGAGAAAAACTTCCATTTGAAAGTTTTGTAATACACCCTGAGGAATGGAAGGTGGACTTGAGAAAACTACTTAAAATTAGAATAAAAGTTGTCAATGGAAAGAAAATTAAAGAAATTATAGCACCAGCCCAAAAATATATTTAAAAAAAACCTAAATAAAAGGAAATATAAAAACAAAGGAGAGGTAATTATTAGTAAAAGAGTTTAAGTAAATTTCATAGAATTTAAGGGTATGAATTTTCAGACTAAAGGGGTTTGTAAATTATGCCTGAAGTCCTACACTATGACATCTTATCATGATATTTCAGGTAATAGGGACATGGAGAAGATCATAACAACTGCCAGAGAAAACAAAATAGACTACATAGAAGGATTAAAATTCAGAATAGCAACATTGAAAGGTGGACGACAATATATCAATGCCTTCTCATTTTGAGAGGAAATTTTACTTAGAAATCCAAAAACAGGCAAATAATTAAGTGTATGAGTTTAATAAAGGTGATTTTTGGTAAGGGAATTATGACAAATCTACCTCCAGAAATTCTGTATGTTCTCCACAAAACAGGTATTAATGTAAACCGAGAAAGAGAAGGACTTAGTGTTAAATAACTAGCCCAAATCACAGACTTAAAAGGAAGAAAAGACCCTGATGCTGGGAAAGACTGAAGGCAGGAGAAGAAGAGGGCAACAGAATATGAGATGTTTGGATAGCATCACCGGCTCAATGGACATGAGTTTGAGCAAGCTCTGGAAGGTGGTGAAGGACAGGAAAGCCTGGAATGCTGTAGTCCATGGGGTTGCAAAGAGTTGGATATGACTTAGTGACAGAACTGAACTGAAAAAGTTCTTCAAGAAAATTAAAACAAAAACAAAACTTGCTGAGCCCTTGATGTGTTTATGTGTAAGATAATATTTAGAGATTTTACAAGTATCTTCTAAGTTTCAGGAAAAAATTACATAGAAAAATAAGCAAGAGAGAGACAAAGACTTTAACCTTTGGAAACAAAGGAAAGGGAAACAGCATATTAGTGTCTTAAGGTAGTCAGTTATAGTCAGTGTAAGGAAAACACTATTATATATTTAAAAAATTGTGATACAATTAATTGGATAAAGGTAGGGAAGTTAAGAAGGAACTTTGGATAGTGGTTAAGCTAGTTAAATTTTTATTACCATGTGTGATAAGTTACTTCAGTCGTGTCCAACTCTTTGTGACACTATGGACTGTAGCCCTCCAGGTTTCTCTGTCCATTAGATTCTCCAGGCTAGAATACTGCAGTGGGTATCCATGCCTTCCTCCAGATTTTCCTGACCCAGGGATAAAACCCACGTATCTTACGTCTCCTGTATTGGCAGGCAGGTTCTTTACCATTAGTGCCACCTAGGAAAACTTGAGTATTACTATGTGTGTGTTAGTCACTCAGTCGTGTCCAACTCTGTGACTCCATAGACTGCAGCCCAGCAGGCTCCTCCATCCATGGAATTCTCCACGCAAGAATACTGGAGTGGGTTGCCATTTCCTTCTCCAGAGTATTATAGGCGATAGAGAATGAATGAAGGATGAGGGAAAATCTATTAAAATAGATTCAAAGAGGTAATATATCTGAACTTCAGATCTCACTATGTTATAAAATGAGAAAAAACTCTAAGTCAAATTATCTTCTCTTGTACTAAAATAAAAAAGAGAATCAATAGAAATGAAGGGGGAAGGGGTGAGAACTCAAGAAAACATAAAAAAGAATTGTAAAAATATAAATGGTCCTGTGTCAGCAGGCTTGGCTCAGCAAGCTATGGTAAGTTACTAGAGTGGAAGTGAAATGGGCTGTAATAATGACTTTCAAGAGGTAATAAAAATTGTTCCTTTGTGAAAACTCTAGTTAGTATCTTCATCATTGCACTTCTGCCTATTATTTTTAGGAAGGACAGACCATCTAAAACACACCCTATATATTAATATATATGTAATAAAATATATAAATACATATAAGTATTATATATATAATATTATATAAAATGACTAAAAGTTAATTTGTCTTCGCTGAAGTGGGAATGGAAACCTCAGTTACTCTCTCATACCAACTTCACCCCACCCACACACATAACAAGGTAGTTGTTTTTTCTCTAATCTAGAATCACATACTCTCAGAACTCTAAGAACCCAATTGCAAAACCAACAGTCTAATGCAGCTCTGATTTTCTACTGAAATAACTGAGCATGGAAAGGATATATGATTTGTCCAGGTTTATTCAGTGGAATATAACCAAGTTTTCTACAACCCAGGTTTATGTTATTTCCCAGAATCCTTCTCTTTTTCCTCTTCTACATTCAAATTGTTTTAATTCAAGGACTCTTAGTTACTTAACATTGTATTGTATTGTGCAGTCACTAAGTTGTGTCTGTTCTTTGAGACACCATGGATGCAGGATGCCAGGCTTCCTTGTCCTTCAGTGTCTCCTGGAGTTTGTTCAAACTCATGTCCATTAAGTTAGTGATGCCATTCAACCATCTCATCCTTTGTTGCTCCCTACTCCTCTTCCCTTCAGTCTTTCTCAGCATCAAGGTAGTTTCCAACGTGTTGGCTCTTCACGTCACATGGCCAAAGTATTGGAGCTTCCGCTTCAGCATCAGTTCTTCCAGTGAATATTCAGGATTGATTTCCTGTAGGACTGACTGGTTTGAGCTCCTTGCTGTCCAACGGACTCTCAAGAGTCTTCTCCAGCACCACAGTTCAGAAGTATCAATTCTTCGGCGCTCAGGCTCCTTTATGGTCCAACTCACACATGACTATTGGAAAAACCATAGCTTTGAATATGCAGACCTATATTGGCAAATTGATGACTCTGCCTTTTAATATGATGTCTAAGTTTGTCATAGTTTTCTTTCAATTTAACTTATTCAGTTCAGTTCAGTTGCTCAATCATGTCTGACCCTTTGGACCCCATGGACTGCAGCATGCCAGGCCTCTCTGTCCATCACTAACTCCTGGAGTTTACTCAAACTTATCTCCATTAAGTTGGTGATGCCATCCAACCATCTCATCTTCTGTTGTACCCTTCTCCACTGGCCATCAATCTTTCCCAGCATCAGGGTCTTTTCAAATGAGTCAGTTCTTCCCATCAGATAGCCAAAGTATTGGAGTTTCAGCTTCAACATCAGTCCTTCCAATGAACATTCGGGACTGATTTCCTTTAAGAGGGACTGGTTGGATCTCCTTGCAGTCCAAGGGACTCTCAAGAGTCTTCTCTAACACCAAAGTTCAAAAGCACCAATTGTGCAGTGCTCAGCTTTCTTTATAGTCCGACTCTCACATCCATACATGACTACTGGAAAAACCATAGCTTTGATGAGATGGACCTTTGTTGGCAAAGTAATCTCCCTGCTTTTTACTATGCTGTCTATGTTGGTCATAATTCTTCTTCCAAGGAGTAAGAGTCTTTTAATTTCATGGCTGCAGTCACCATCTGCAGTGATTTTGGAGCCCCCCAAAAATAAAGTCTGACACTGTTTCCACTGTTTCCCTGTCTATTTTCCATGAAGTGATGGGACCAGATGCCATGATCTTAGTTTTCTGAATATTGAGTGTGAAGCCAACTTTTCCATTCTCCTCTTTCACTTTCATCAAGAGAGTCTTTAGTTCTTCTTTGCTTTCTGCCATAAATGTGGTGTCATCTGCATATCTGAGGTTATTGATATTTCTCCCAGCTATCTTGATTCCAGCTTGTGCTTCATCTAGCCTGGCATTTCGCATGATGTACTCTGCATATAAGTTAAACAAGCCAGGTGACAATACAGAGCCTTTATATACTCCTTTGCCCTATTTGGAACCAGTCTCTTGTTCCATGTCCAGTTCTAACTGTTGCGTCTTGACCTGTATACAGATTTCTCAGGAGGCAGGTTAGGTGGTCTGGTAGTCTCATTTCCAGAAGAATTTTCCACAGTTTGTTGTGAGCTACACAGTCAAAGACTTGGCATAATCAATAAAGCAGAATAAGATGTTTTTTGGAATTCTTTTGCTTTCTATGACCCAATAGATGTTGGCAATTTGATCACTGGTCCCTCTGCCTTTTCTAAATCCAGCTTGAAAATCTAGAAGTGTGCAGTTCATGTACTGTTGAAGCCTGGCTTGGAGAAGTTTCAGCCTTACTTTGCTAGCATGTGAGATGAGTACAACTGTGTGATTGTTTAGACATTCTTTGGCATTGCCCTTCTTTGGGATTGGAATGAAAACTGACCTTTCCCAGTCTTATGACCACTGCTGCACTTTCTAAATTTGCTGGCATATATATGAGTGCAGCACTTTAACAACACCATCTTTTAGGATTTGAAATAGTTCAACTGGAATTCTATCATCTCCACTAGCTTTGTTTGTAATGATGCTTCCTAAGGCCCACTTGATTTTGCATTCCAGGATGTCTGGCTCTAGGTGAGTGATCACACCATCGTGATTATCTGGGTCATGAAGATCTTTTTTGTACAGTTCTTCTGTGTATTCTTGCCACCTTTTCTTAATATCTTCTGCTTCTGATAGGTCCATACCATTTCTGACTTTTATTGTGCGTGCCCATTTTTTCATTTTCTGCATCTATTAACCTGATTATATGGATTTTAGTTTTCAATTTGTTAATGTGGTATGTTACACTGATTGGTTTTCAGATATTGAAAAATTCTTATATCACTGTAATAAATCCCACTTGATTCTGATATATGATCCTTTTAATGTATTGTTGGATTCTGTTTGTTAATATTTTCTTAAGATTTTTGAATCTATTTTCATCAATTATATTGCCCTGTAATTTTCTTCATGAATTTTCTGGTCTGTTAATTTTGTATGAGGGAAACGGCAGCCTCATACAGTAAGTTTGGAAATTTTCTTCCTCTGCGATTTTTTGGAAGAATATGAGAAGAATAGGTCAGCTCTCCTCTAAATGTTTGGTAGAATTCACCCATGAAACCACCTGGCACTGGACTTGTTTGTTGGGAATTCTTTTATTACTGATTCAATTTTATTACTATATTTGGTCTGCTCATATTTTCTATTTCTTCCAGTTCAGTTTTGGGAGATTGCACATTTCGAGTAATTTTTAAATGTCTTCTGCGTTGTTTCTTTGATTGGCAGATAGTTTTTTGTAGTAGTGTCAGAATAATTTGTTTTTCTGTAGTGTCAGTTGTAACTTCTTTTTCATTTCTGGTTTTACTAATTTTTATACTCTATTTTCTTGACGACTTTAGCTAAAGGCATTTCAATTTTGTTTACCTTCTCAAAGAATCATCTCTTAGTTTCATTAACCTTTTCTTTTACTTTTTAGTCTGTGTTTCATTTCTGCTCTGATTTTTATAATTTCTTCCTCCTACTAAATTTAGGCTTTGCTTGTTCCTTCTCTTGCTTCTTTAGACTCCTAAGGCTAGATTGTTTATTTGAGAATGTTTTTGTTTCCTGGGGTAAACTATTGTCACTATAAACTTCCCTTTCAGAACTTCTTTGGCCAAGTTCCATAGATTTAGGATTGTTGTGCTTTCAGTTTCATTTATCTCCAGGTATATTTTGATTTCTTCAGTAATCCATTGGTTGTTTAGCATTATATTGCTTAGCCCCCACGGGTTTTTAAGTTTTCTGTAGGCTTTTTATTCTAGTTGATTTCTAGTCTCAGAGTACCGTGGTTGGAAAAGATGCTTGCACAATTTCAATTTTTGGAACGCTTTTGAGCTCTTGTTTGCAGTATTAGGTTGTTTTCTTCAATGATAGCCCATGACTTCTGCTCCTTTCCAATACTGTGGAAACAATTACTGCTTCTATCACTGGAGTTGTGGATTAATGCCTTCTGTCACTGGAATTGTGTTTTTTCAAATATCTATAATAATACTTGTTTTCTGCCCTGTTCATGCATATACTATTGTTATTAATGTTTATTAAAGCTTTAAAAAAATGAGTAAATGGCTTATGTAACAGCCATAAGATAGGAAAATAAATGATACATTGGTTAGCTCAGACTAGGTAAGGTTAGTTGGCAACATAATCACTGCTTTGAAATACATGAAAGATTGCATGTTCTGTTAATAGTAATAATAGTCACTGAGTAATGGAACACAATGCATTGAGAGGGAGAGAAACTCTATTAAATATTTAGAACAGAACCTCAAGTCATTGATGAATAGAAAAAAGCTAAGTGGCTAATGATGTAGGTCATAAACTTTGGATCCCTGAAGATCTGCAAGAAAAAAACTCTCAATAACCTGCCTTTAATTACTAGGATTTCATGAAGGAGGTTATGGGATTTATACTCCCTGATACTTTTTCAATCTCTGTTGTCCAAGCATGAGGGTAAAACTCATACTTGACATAGAAAATTCTCTTTCCTGACATGTTTATTATTTTACACAGTGACATTAGTAGGATATTTGGTTTGTGTTATGGTATAGACATTATGGTCCATAAATATTCTAAAAGGAAATGCTTACAGAATGAAT
>SJYC01098364.1:0-11120 GCA_006408675.1 Madoqua kirkii
TTCATGTGGTATACTTCTGATGAAAATATTCAAACTAGTTTAAAATAAGATTATTAAACTTTACATGTAAGTTCCAAACCTTTTAAAAGAATAAATGAAGTGCTAGAAATTGTTAAAACTACAATTTACAATTTTAAAAAACTATAATGATATTTAATGAAAAAATAAAGAAAATAGCTTGGTAGCCTCTAAGGAAATCAGTGGTACTGATAACTAAATAATCAGAATTGGGATTTTGTGAACATCTTTATTAATGTTATATTAATTTGAAAAGTGAGGATAGAAAATAAAAGAAGCCTGAGTCCCAGAAGTTACACTGAAGGATGCACAAAATAAATAGGAATCATAATAAAGGTGAGGCTCATCTAATATATAACCAAGTGGAAGCTTTACAGTTCCTTGGACTCAAACTTCTAAAATTTGATTATTTTTGTTTTTAGAAAGAATGGTAAATATCTCATAAAATTCTCCTTTGTAAGATGAACAGATTTTGTTGGATATAATAATAATAGATGTGAGGGGAGGAAAGTAATACATATATGTGTGTTGCCTGAAGAACTATGGATGGAGGTTCATAACACTGCAGGAGATGACATCACCCTTATGGTGGAAAGCAAAGAGGAACTAAAGAGCCTCTTGATGAAGATGAAAGATGTGAGTGAAAAAGCTGATTTAAAACTCAACATTCAAGAAACTAAGATCATGGCATCTGGTCCCATCAGTTCATGGCAAATAAATGGAGAGCAATGGAATCAGTGACAGACTTTACTTCTTGGGCTCCAAAATTACTGTGGTTGGTGACAGCAGCCATGAAATTAAATAAACACTTGCTCCTCGGAAGAAAAGCTATGACCGACATAGATGGCATATTAAAAAGAGACGTTACTTGGCCTGCAAAGGTTGGTCTAGTCAGATGTATGGTTTTTCCAGTAGTCACATACAGATGTGAGAGCTGTGCAATAAAAAAGGCTGAGCACCGAAGAATTGATGTCTTTGAACTTTATTACTGGAGAAGACTCTTGAGAGTCCCCTGGACAGCAAAGAGATCCAACCAGTCGATCCTAAAGGAATTCAGTCCTGAATATTCATTCTAAGGACTAATGCTGAAGCTGAAACTCCAATATTTTGGCCACCTGATGTGAAGACCCAACTCACTGGAAAAGACCTGATGCTGGGAAAGATTCAAGGCAGGAAGAGAAGGGGATGACAGAGGATGAGATGGTTGGATGGCATCATTGATTCAATGGACATGAGTTTGGGCAAACTCTGGTCGATTGTGAAGGACAGGGAAGCCTGGCATACTATAGTGCATGGGGTTGCAAAGAGTCAGACATGACTGAGCCACTGAACAACAACAGTAGGTGATGACCAGAACCAACCCAAACTAAGAGTAGTGCAAGAAGGCAAAGTGGTTGTCTGAGGAGGCAAACGGTTGTCTGAGGAGGCTTTACAAATAGCTGAGGAAAGAAGAGAAGCAAAATAGCAAGAGAGAAAGGGAAAGATATACCCAACTGAATAGAGTTCCAGAAAACAGCAAAGAATGATAAGAAGCCTTTCTTAAATGAACAGAAATAGAGCGAAACAATAGAATGGGAAGACTAGAGATCTCTTCAAGAAAACTGGAAATACCAAGAGAACATTTCATGCAAAGATGAGCATAATAAAGGACAGAAACTATATGGATTTAACAAAGCAAAACCATGATGGTGTGTCACTCACCTAGAGCCAGACATCCTGGAGTGAGAAGTCAAGTGTGTTTTAGGAAGCATTACCACAAACAAAGCTAATGGAGGTGATAGAATTCCAGCTAAGCTATTTCAAATCCTTAAAGATGATGCTGTTAAAGTGCCGCACTCACTATGCCAGCGAATTTGGAAAACTCAGCATTGGTTATAGGACTGGAATAGGTCAATTTTCATCCCAATCCCAAAGGAAGGCAATGCCAAAGAATGTTTGAGCTATTGCACAATTACACTCATTTCACATGCTAGCAACGTAGTAATCAAAATCCTTCCAGCTATGCTTCAGCATTATGTGAACCTAGAATTTCCAGATGTACAAGCTGGATTTAGAAAAGGCTGAGGAACCAGGGATCAAATTCCTTTGGATCAAGGAAAAAGAGACTTAAAAAAAAAATCTACTTGTGTTTCACTGACTGCTCAAAAAGACTCTGACTTTGTGGATTACAACAAACTGTGGAAAATTCTTAAGGAGATGGGAATATCACACCACCTTACCTGTCTCTTGGGACACCTGTATGCAGGCCAAAAAGCAACAGTTAAAACTGGACATGTAATAACTGACTGTTTCAAAATTGGGATATGAGTACATCAAGGCTAAATATTGTCAGTCTGCTTATTAAACATATACAGTGTGATGATGTGATATGCTTAGTTGCTCAGCTGTGTCCAACCCTTCGTGACCCCATGGACTGTAGCCCAGCAGGCTCCTCTACCCATGGGGAGTCTCCACATAAGAATACTAGAGTGGATTGCTATGCTCACCTCCTGGTGATCTTCCTAACCTAGGGATCGAACCCAGGTCTTCCCCATTGCAGGTAGATTCTTTACCCTGTGAGCCACTAAGGAAGTCCAAGTATGCAGAGGAGTATATCATGTGAAATGCCAGGCTGTATGAATCACAAGTTGGAGTCAAGACTTCTGGGAGAAATATAAATAACCTCAGATATGCAGATGACACCACATTTATGGCAGAAAGTGAAGAGGAACTAAAAAGCCTCTTGATGAAGGTGAAAGAGGAGAGTGAAAAAGCTGGTTTAAAATTCAACATTCACAAAACTAGGATCATGATATTCAGTACAGCACTTCATGACAAATAGAAAGGGAAAAAGTGGAAACAGGGATAGGTTTTATTTTCTTGGGCTCTAGAATCACTGTAGATAGTGACTTCAGCCATGAAATTAAAAGGTGGTTGCTCCTTGGAAGAAAAGTTATGACAAACCTAGACGGTATATTAAAAAGCAGAGACATTACTTGGCTGACAAAAGTCTGTATAGTCAAAGCAAACTCCAGGAGACAGTGAAAGACAGGGAAGACTTCATGCTGCAGTTCATGGGATCACAGAGAGTCAGACGTAACTTGGCGACTGAACAACAACAATGACATATGTATGTATGTCAGAATATATTCAGTGTGTCTCTACAACCATGATAAATCTCTTAACTTATTGCTATTTGTATTTTTCAGGCATGCTGTGAATGATGAATGAAAGTGACATACATGTCTTAAAGCTGTATGGTTATTATGTAGCTATAGACTTGTGATAATAATGTCATTAGAATAAAAAGACATGACATAATTTCTAGAAAATTTAGAGTGAAATTGTTATGCATTTCATGGAAATAAGTAAATTTTCTGCATTATTTCATTTAATTATTGTCTATGAACAAAGACATGAACACTATAGCATATGTTCAACAGAGTCCTCTGAGTTATTAATCTTGGTGTCAGGGTGAGGTAATGCAGGTATCTCCCCTAACTACGCAGCTTCATAAAGAATGGTTGCTATTACTACTCTTTCCTCATGTCTTTTTAAAATGAATTTGATGAAAGTATGTAATTCTAAAAATATAGTCATTAGAAACAATAAATTAAAAGCAGCTATCAAGTTAAATATATTTGATCAACATTACCAATACCATCCAAAGAAACCAGGATTTGAGAGCCACGGAAAAAGCAAGAGAGTTCCAGAAAAAACATCTATTTCTGCTTTATTGACTATGCCAAAGCCTTTGACTGTGTGGATCACAATAAACTGGAAAATTCTGAAAAGGATGAGAATACCAGACCACCTCACCTGCCTCTTGAGAAACCTATATGCAGGTCAGGAAGCAACAGTTAGAACTGGACATGGAACAACAGACTGGTTCCAAATAGGAAAAGGAGTACGTCAAGGCTGTATATGGTCACCCTGCTTATTTAACTTCTATGCAGAGTACATCATGAGAAACAATGGGCTGAAAGAAGCAAAAGCTGGAATCAAGATTGCCGGGAGAAATATCAATAACCTCAGATATGCAGATGACACCACCCTTATGGCAGAAAGTGAAGAGGAACTAAAAAGCCTCTTGATGAAAGTGAAAGAGGAGAGTGAAAAAGTTGGCTTAAAGCTCAACATTCAGAAAACGAAGATCATGGCATCTGGTCCCATCACTTCATGGGAAATAGATGGGGAAACAGTGGAAATGGACACAACTAGAGATTGAACTGAAGTGAACTGAAATGAAATACTACTCTTATTAGTTTCCCTTGTGACTCAGACAGTAAAAACATCTGCTTGCAATGCGGGAGACCCATGTTTGATCCCTGGGTCAGAACGATCCCCTGGAGAAGAAAATGGCAACCCACTCCAGTACTCTTACCTGGAAACTTCCATGGATGAGGGAGCCTAGTAGAATACTGTCCATGGGGTCGCAAAAAGTCGGACATGACTGAGCGACTGCACTTTCACTTTTCACTTTCAATACTACACTTTATAATTGTCCTATCTATTCTGAAGGTAACTCTCTAACTTCATTTACACTTGGGCTATCTGAAAGAAAGAACACTTCTGTGTTTGTCTTCTTTTGAGGACAGAAACAATGAAGGCAAAAGTCATGGCTAATGGAATCAATATATTGTCATTATCATGTGTGTGTTAGTTGCTCAGTCACGTCCAACTCTTGTGATCCCAAGGACTGCAGCTCACCAGGTTCCTCTGTCCATGGGATTCTCCACTATTCACTGGAGTGAGTTGCCATTCCCTTTGCCAGAGGATTGACATTATTATCGTAATGGGTATTTTAAAAGAGTTAAGTTTCATGAACCATTTTAAATGTTCCACATATATTATCCATCTGAATCCTCAAGCTATGAGATAGAAGATACTACTGATCACATTTCACAAATGAAGAACCCAGGGCTTAGACAGGTATAAGTCACTTGTTACGAATTACTTAAATCAGTAACAGTTCTAGAATATTTTGACAGCTAAACCCATTTTGCCATGTTAGCAGTGAAAAAAGTTTCAGAAATCATCTTACCATTTCACAGACTCCTGGGATGTTTTCAGTCAGTTCAGTTCAGTTCAGTTGCTCATATCTGAGGTTATTGATATTTCTCCTGGCAATCTTGATTCTAGTTTGTTCTTCATCCAGCCCAGAATTTTACATGATATACCCTGCATACAAGTTAAATAAGCAGAGTGACAATATACAGCCTTGATGTACTCCTTTCCCAATTTGGAACCGGTTCGTTGTACCATGTCTCTTTCTAACTGTTGCTTATTGACCTGCATACAGATATCTCAGGAGGCAGGTAAGGCAGTACGGTATTCCCATCTCTTTAAGAATTTTCCACAGTTTTTTGTGATCCACACAGTTAACTTATCAAAGGTCAATTAAGAAGAGAACAAAATTTAAATTAGAAATCAAGTGGGTATTCCCCCCACCATGGCTATTTTTAAAATGCTATATTGATTTTGTTCAGTCTAAGTCATGTCTGACTCTTTGCCACCCTGTGGACTGCAGCACACCAAGCAATTCTGTGATTGCACTGTGTAATCCAAAATCTTTGGAGTCAGATATATTTGCCATTTTGCCCTTCATTTCACAAACTGAAAACAAAATTAAAATCAGGCAATACTCTGAGAGTTTTACATTTAGTATATTCTTTAATCCCTATACTACTCTAAGGCATAAAATCTCATTATTCTCATTTTACAGATAAGTAGAATGAATTTTAGAGCAGGTTAAGTCACAAAACCAAAATCATATAGCTTGAAAGAGGCAGAAATGGTATTCAACCACAAACCCATTGTCTTAAATTTTTTATCATATGATATACATTACTTTTTACCTTATAAGAGTAGTACAGAGAAAATAATGCATTTTTATAATAGAGATATAATGTTTCACCTTTTATAAGGGTTCTTACTCAAACCACCAAGAGAACACATATTTAATTAATTATCAAAACAGCTTAATTATGTTATGTCATTAATGAATTCCAAAAGGTTAATAAGGTGCTTCTGCTTGTTACCACCAAGAGACACTTAAATCAGGATACTGGTCAAAATTTCATGAATATGGAAACTGGAAATTTACATTACTATAAATATACTTTATATCTTTAGAGTTCTCTGCCATGTCAATATACATTAAATTATAATTTTAGTTATTTTTCTCTGAATATTATTCTGTCTCATGTAGTATGACTGTATAATATAGAGCACTTTAATTATAAACACAATGACCTCTTTTACATGGGGTTTGAATAATCAGTATTATTACAGTTTCCCTGATTCTTTCCATATAAAATTTCCTAGAATTTACATTACTATAAATATACTTTATATCTTTAGAGTTCTCTGCCATGTCAATATACATTAAATTATAATTTTAGTTATTTTTCTCTGAATATTATTCTGTCTCATGTAGTATGACTATATAATATAGAGCACTTTAATTATAAACACAATGACCTCTTTTACATGGGGTTTGAATAATCAGTATTATTACAGTTTCCCTGATTCTTTCCATATAAAATTTCCTAGATTGAGCACCCATTTTATCAATTGGCTTTATGACTTTGTTTAGAAAATATGTAGCGTCCTTCAAGTCAATGCTTTTAAAACATTCAATGAAATAAACTGATTTTTTAAAGTTACTGTATAAGAGGACTTCCCTGGTAGCTCACTGGTAAAGAAACTGCCTGTCAATGTAGGAGACATGGGTTCAATTCCTGTCTGAGAAGATGCCACATGTCATAGAGCAACTAAGCCTGTGTACCACAGCTATTGAGTCTGTGTTCTAGGGCCCATGAGCTGCAAATACTGAAATCAGAGAGCTCTAGAACCTGTGCTCGGCAACAATAGAAGCCACAGCAATGAGAAGCCCACACACCACAACTAGAGAGGAGAGAGACTTCACTCACTACAACTAGAGAAAAGTCCAGCGATCTTCACACATCAGTGAAGATCCAGCAGAACCAAAAATCAATCAATCAGTAAAATTATATTTAAAAAATACTGTACAAGAAAGGAAATTTTCAAAAATTGTGGGAAAAGATGAAAGAGTAAAGGTATAGTCTTGGAAGACAGTTACTTTCAAGCCATTAATATTCATTCAGATGTATAATTTCTAATACATTCATTTTTAAAATCTGATATATTTATTATAATATAGTTTTAAATCAAAAGTTTAAGATGCCAGTTTTTTAATGTCATACTTAGCCAATGAGACCATATTTATCTCCTAGAAAGATAAAGTGATAGCTTGATGTTTGGTTTGTTCCCACAAATTCATTATGTACCTTTCTTTGTCTTCTCCATGACCAGGAGTGTTTCACCCATATTAAGTTTCTAATTAGGCTCTGCCAGTGAAAGTGACCACTTGGAGATGGATGAGAGAGAAGGAAGCTATTGGCATACTTACCCACACTCTCCTGCTCTGCCCCTAATGAAGTATCTAAAGGTTTGTGGGCAGATCCTCCATACCTAAAATTCCCATGCTGCTTTAGTAACATCCTTCTCTCCCTTGTCCTTTAGCCCTAAGGGAGGTAACTGCTTCCTAATGTTACTAATCTCTGGATCATCATCCCTTTCTTCTCTTAAATGTGATTCACTCACAATGTGCTAAGTCACTTTAGTCGTGTCCAACTCTTTGTGACCCTATGGACTGTAGCCTGCTAGGCTCCTCTGCCCACACGATTTTCCAGGCAAGAATACTGGATTGGGTTGCCATACCCTCCTCCAGGGGATCTCCCCTACTCTGGGACAGAACTTCTGTCTCTTACATCTCCTGCATTGGCAGGTGGATTCTTTACCACTAGTGTCACCTGGGAAGTCCCCATCCGCTATAGTTTATCCTATCAAATCATCTTCAGTTTAATCTTTTTGAGTATGACATCTGCTTCTAGTGCATGACTCCTACCCATGAATAGACAAAATATAAAAATTTATTAAAAAATTCTTTTGTCGCTCTCCTTCCTGGGAAGAAAGAGAATGTAGTAGAGAAGTGAAAAAGAAACAAAAGACAAAATGCTTGTCATTGGTGTGCATATTCTGATTGGGAACACAGTCTTCAGACATACAGTGTGCAAGATGATGACAGGGCATATGGTTAAATGCTGTAAGAAAGGGGCACAGGAAATATCAGAGATTGGATATTGTAATTTTAACTAGGTTTTCCAGGCAAGACCTCACAGTGAATGTGACATTTGAAAAAATACTTAATGAAAGTGGTGTGGATATCTGCAGTAAGAACATGTGAGGAATAGGGACTTTCTTTAGTATTTCTTGCAAGGCTGTTTGTGTAACAAATTCTCTCAGCTGTATTGGGCTTCCCTGGTGGCTCGGATGGTAAAGCATCTGCCTGTAATGCAGGAGACCTGGGTTTGATCCCTGGGTCAGGAAGATAACCTGGAGAAGGAAATGGCTACCCACTCCAGCATTCTTGCCTGGAAAATCCCATGGTCAGAGTAGCCTGATAGGTTACAGTCCATGGGGTAGCAAAGCGTCAAACACGACTAAGAGACTTCGCTTTCACTTTTCCTCAAAAAATTAGATAGACTTACTCTATTAATATAATCCAGCAATTCCACTTCAAGGTGTATTTCCCCCGAAATGAAAATAGGGACTTGAGCAGATATTTGTATGCCTATATTCATAGCAGCATTATTCACAATAGACAAAATGTAGAATCAACCCAAGTATCCATTGATGGGTGAATAAACAAAATGTGGTATATACTTACACTGGAATTTTATTCAGCCCTAAAAAGGAAAGAACTTTTAATACATGCTACAACATGGATGAACATGGGAAACATTGTGCCAGGTGACATTTATCCAAATACAAAAGTACAAATATTGCATGATTCCACATAAAGAGGTACCAAGAGTAATCAAATTCAAAGAAACAGAAAGTAGAATAGTGGTACACAGGGAATGAGAGAAGAGAATGGGGAATTATTGGGTACAAAATTTTAGTCTGGGAAAATGAAACAGTTCTGGATGGTGGTGATGACTGAACAACAACATGAATGAATTTATGCTGCTAAGCTCTACATTTAAAATAGTTAAAATGACAAATTTTGTTATGTATATTTTACCATCATAAATTTAAAACATATAAGTAAACAGCAAAATAGAAAGCATTGAAAACAGTATGACCAGGAGCTTATATTTACAAGAAATGAAGATTGATCTTTTCCATTATTGGGGTACTTTTTAAAAAAGGGATTCTATACTAGACTAATCTGAATAATTTGAAAACACAGAAGTTACAGAAATATTATTACATGAACAGAACATTGAAAATCCTAATCATTTTCTCAAATTAGTATTTCTCAAATTAGGAAGCTTGCCTTACAGATCTTAATTTTCACTGAAACTGGAAAAAAATGTGATTTGCTGAGAGTGTGAAGAAGTGAGAATGTATTTTGGTAAGAAACCTAAAAGCAGAGAAATTTTAGAGTAACTGTCTCTCTAAGAATATAGGATAGAGCTAATAGATGGTTCCATCACAGTTGAGTTCCTCCTGTTTTGAAGTCTACATATGGAGCCAATATGAGGTGCTTTTTCATTTGTATTTAGCAGACCAAACACTATGGGTACAGACAATATATGATAAATATATAGGTAGAAGAAATATATCTCAGTGAAATGATGTGTTTCAAACTATACTTTCATATGTATACATACAAACACACATGATATTCTACATTGCATTTCCTTTATATATCTACCTGGAAACTCATTTAACATTCTTTTTTCATGAATCCCTGAATAGATGATAAGCGTTTCTGCAAGGTATATCAAAATAGTAGATTATTGTGATTCAATTTGTCAACAAGATTTCAAAAATTACAATTTATTGAGTTCTCCATTATACAATACATGGAACCTCAAAGTAATTCAAACCCAATCCTTTTTTTTTTTTTTAACGTGTAGAAACCGCAGTTAATACACACACACATATGCAGGGGCAAATTGCCCTAAGTGCATTGCACATGAAAGGCATTCACCTGAATGAATATCAAGGTAAAAGCCAAGAATAGAGGTTTTACAACTTTGGGTGCAGTTTCATTTTCATTATAAAGGATTTTCCCTACAACAATTATATAATTAACAGCTAGAGTATAAATTGGGCTTCCCTGGTGGCTCAGACAGTACAGAATCTGCCTGCAGTGCGGGAGACCAAGGTTCAACCCCAGGATGGGGAAGATCTCCTGGCAAAGGGAATGGCAACCTAATCCAGTATTCTTGCCTGTAGAGTCCCATGAACAGAAGAGTCTGGCAGGCTACCGTCTGGGATTCCCAAAGAGTCAGGCAAGACTGGGAGAATCTGTCTGTCTGTCAGATTGTATATACACTGCCTAAACAGGTGCAAACATATTATGTTACTGATTTCCACTTAAGGAAAGTTAGTCTCAGTTATATTGTTACTCGTACTGCTATTTTTAAATAATTTATCAAAGTTTTTATATATTAGTTTATAGGGAAGTGAAAAGTGAAGTCGCTTAGTCGTGTCCGACACTTTGTGACCCCATGTACTGTAACCTATCAAGCTCCTCCAACCATGAAATTTTCCAGGCAAGAAAGCTGGAGTGAGTTGCCATTTCCTTCTCCAAGGGATCTTCCTGACCCAGGGATTGAACCCGGGTCTCCTGCATTACAGGCAGCTGCTGGTAATCTGAGCCACCAGGGAAGCCCAGTTTATATGGAGTCCGAATTATTCACATTAAAAGCAAACTAGAAAATGTATATAACTAAAATAATATCATTCATTTAATTTTTAAAAGCTGAAAATTGAGTTTTCTGAATTTTATTCTAAATTGCATTTTTAATGGAAACCCTGCGATTTCAATTCCACAACTAAGTTTGCAGTCCACAGTACTTGTGACTAGAACACGTGTATAACTGTGGCAGATTCGTATTGATGTATGGCAGAACCAATACAATATTGTAAAGTAATTAACCTCCAATTAAAATAAATAAATTTATATTTTAAAAAAAGAATACTCAATGTGTTTATACTTAGGACAGTTCTTCATTTTCATCCTTTGAGGCTAAAAAAAAGATAGTTTTATAGTAGAAACCATGCTGCATACTAATCTAATA
>SJYC01098370.1:0-22885 GCA_006408675.1 Madoqua kirkii
ACAGATATTCACATATATGCAAATGCATATTAAAATGACCTGCAATGGCATACCAAATTAGCATCAAGGATTCTCTTAGGTAGAAGAGTGTGATGGAATAGAGTACAAGTGAGTCTTTTCCCTTTACAGTATAGTGTGCATTTATAAAGAAAATATATTTTTTCTTTTGCTAATGCAATTAAAAATAATGGCTAGAAGGGAGCCCATACTAATCAGACTGCTTTAGGAACTGGTTCCTGAGGGGCTTAGATACAGTTGCCCAATGGCTGATAAAGACACTGAATCAGGGTATAAGGAATAAAGGAGTATTCTGATGTCTGTCTTTTCTCAGGTGGTCTAAACATGCTTTTCTCAATCCAGTTTCATTCTATATAGTTTATATTTCTCTCAGATTTTAGCGGTAAGTAAACTGTCAACCTTAGGACTGGGAAAATTGGTCTCTTTTCTCTTACACATTCTAATGGCAAGCTGAGGAAGCTGGCATCAAGAGCTGCAAGCCAGATATTACATTAAATCACAAGCTGAATAAAATATTTATAAGCTACATTTGAATTTGTTAAAATATTCCCCTTAGGAATTCATCCCTTTGATACTTGTCAAGTACAAAAATATTAAACAAGACCCAAATTACTGTATACCAAAAATCAGTATGAAGCCTGTTATAAGTCAAAACTGGTGGTGAAGTCAGGAGAAGGCAGGCTTGTGGGGAAAAGTTTGGCAGTGGATCCTCCAGAGCAGTGCCTGAACACTACCACAAAGGCAGAGAGCAACCCAAGCCTAGGGCCTCACCAATAGGCAAGTGGACTTCTTCCTCAAAGAAAAACTTATCAGAAAGATATACAGACTGAAGCTGCAAAGTCAGGAAGAACTCTGTAGAGTACCATAAAACCAATTTTTTTTTTCAGCTTTTAAATGAACTGTCCTTTATATCTCAAAAAGCAAAAGTTTAGATTGTGTATAATCTTATTTTCTATTCTTATGGGGGATTAAAAAAGAGAACTTTGAAACATGGAAACTTGTCATGCCCCTTAAATTTTATTGAGAATTATATCTGCTCTGTATAAATTTTAATCTCCTTCATGGTCTCTGAAGGACCAGCTTGAAAACTAACCTCCAGATGTGCTGTGACTATGAAAGCTCTCAGATCAACATAATGACCAGCAAAGCTCTATTATTTTCTTTGTTCCTTTACTTTGCACTCTGCTTAGCTTTTCTTTTTCTCGCAAATGTTGAACCACGTTTCTTAGCAATGGGCTCAGGTCCTTAAAGAGCTACAGTGCATCATAAACTGGGAAACCTTCAGTTTGCATCAGATATTAGTAGTATCCAGTGGAATATCTCTATGTGCATTTAAGACAGAGCAAGGAAATGCTTAATGTGAAGTGGTTTCATTATAACAAGCTGCTGAATTATTTACACCAATAAAAATTTATCTGCTGGAGTCCACTGAGAAAAAAAATTATCCTCTTGGTATATAGAATCGTTGTCTGCAGTGAAATAAGGATGCACAGGACTGCCGTTCTACAAGCACCACAGGAACATTTAAATTATTCTCCTTTCTCTCATTTTCTTTTTGTGTTTGGTAAAGGGAATTTAAGGAAATTAATGCCTAGTTTGGACTGAAAGTAATGACCACAAAGCAGTATCCTTATTTCTGAAAGATTTTGCAGATTACATGGTTTTAAAAAATAGTTAAAAACTCCCAAGTCTCATAGTTAATACCTATACACATGTTGAAATAACTATGGCAGTATATGAGACTGCTAACCATGAAGGGAAACACACACACACACACACACACACACACACACATTTTCCTTATATGTATCAAACAAGAAGAAAAAAAAAGAGAAAATTTAAATTGCCATTAAGATGAGAATAAATTCTTATAGTGTTGGAGTTTTAAAAGGTGAGAGATTTTTATTTCATTTTAGTTATATTGATGTCTTCCTTTAGACTCATGGAAAATTATCTACAGAAATATTAGTAAGGAACAGGCCAGGTAAGGAATATTCTCTGTCAAGAAACTTCAAACTCTCACTACCAAAGCCGTGGGATTCTGGATCAAGATGGCAACATAGGAGGTTCCTGAATTTTCTCCTCCCATAGAGACAGTTACAGCTATACATAGAGCAATTTCCTCTGAAAGAAATCCAAAAACTAGCTGAGTAAGTCCTACACAGAAATAAAATGAGAAAGTATCCACATGAAAATGGGTAGAGAAGGCTGTAATACACACTCTATAAGCCCCACCCCTAGCACAGCACCATAGAATCAGAAGGGAACTTCGAACTCCCAGCTTTACCTGAGAAGTAAGTGGTTTGGACCACACATCTAGTGCTCCAGTTTTTAAGGCTATGAGCCCTCAAAACACCTAAATCTGAAAGCCACTTGGCCTTGTATTCATGGTTCCATGGGACCACTGGCATACCTGGTTTATTACACTTCACTTAATTGTGCCTCACAGATACTGCAGTTTTTATAAATTGAAGATTCATGGTGATCTTGCATTATCAAATAATGGTTGACATATTTTAGCAATAAAATATTTTTACATTGTTGTTTTAGACAATGTTATTGCTCTTCATAAACTATAGTGTAAACATAGCTTTTATACACACTGAGAAATAAAAAGAGTGTGTTACTTGCTTTATTGTGATACTCACTTAATTTCTGTATGCTGGAACTGAACTTGCAGTATATCTGAGATCCAACTATATAGTAAACAAAGAAACAGTTGTAAATGGGGCATGTACACTTACCAAGGCTCTCCACACAGGGCTCAGCACAGATAAAGCAAAAAAAACACTCATCTCCAGAGAGGGTTTGATGAGTATTTTACAAAGTGTAGTCTAAGGGCCCAGATTCTAGTTTGCATGCCATCTATGTGCTGACTGCCATGCTCCACAGAATCCAAGCGAGTTGTTGGGTTCTTTCTCTGCCTTTCTCTGGCTCACTCCAACAATAAAGACAGGTTGCCAGTATCTCCTTTGTAGAATTCTGCCCACACATCTTAAGTCCCAGCATTTATGACTGTCACTCCAGGTATGGGATCCAAAGTCACCTAGCTCTGACAGGCAACAGGGGCATCATTCCAAGTTGCTCCAGATAATGGAAAACAAAGAAGCAGTTTTTAAATGGGCATTGGAGCACCAGGGCTATACATATGGTCCAATACAGAGAAAAATCTGAACAGAACAATTACTAATAAGATTTTGAATCAACTATCAAAAACCAACCCCCCCAACAAAGCAAAGTCCAGTACATGGGATGATTTCATGGATGACATTTATCAAACATTTAAAGAATTAAAAGACTCTACTTAAACTGCTTCAAAAAGTAGAAGAGGAGGGAAAACTTCCAAAGTCATTTTACAAGGACAGCATTATCCTGCTATCAAAACCTGATAAAGACACTACAAGAAAAGAAAGTTATAGGCCAATATTGCTTATGACCATTTATGAAAATTTCTCAACAAAATACTAGCAAATCAAATTCAGCAGGACATGAAAAGGGTCATACATCATGATCAAGTGGCATTTATTCCTGGAATTCAAAGATGGCTTAACAAATGCAATTCAATAAAAGTGATATAACACATTAACAAAATTAATGATAAAAATCATATGGTCATCTCAACAGATGCAGAAAAAGTATCTGACAAAATTAAACACCCTTTCATAATTGAAAATTTAAAAAACACTCTCAACAAACTATGAATAGAAGAAATTATTTCAATAATGCCATGTATGACAAAGCCATAGCAAATGTCACACTCAGTGGTGAAAAAATGGAAAGAGAAATTAAGAAGAGAGTTTCATTTATAATAGCATCAAAACCAAAAGATCCAGGAAAAGTTTAATCTAGAAAGTAAAAGACCTATACGTTATAAACTATAAAATATTGATGAAAGTGGGACTTCAATTTCATTGATGAAACTGAAGACACAAAAAAGAAGAGATATTCCATGTTGATATATTCAGTTCAATTTATTTCAGTCGTTCAGTCGTGTCCAACTGTTTGCAACCGTATGGACTGCAGCATGCCAGGCTTCGCCATCCTTCATTATCCCTTAGAGTTTCCTCAAACTCATGTCCATTGAGTCAGTGATGCCATCCAACCATCTCACACTCTGTCATCCCTTTCTCCTCCTGCCTTCAATCTTTCACAGTATCAGGGTCATTAGAATTAACATTGTTGACATGTCCATACTACCCCCAAAAAGTCTACAGATTCAATACAATATCTATGAGAATTCAATTCCAATGGCATTTTTCATAGAAATAATTTTTAAAAACTTACTTTATGTTTGGAACCAAAAAAAGACTCCAAATAGCCAAAGCAATTTTGAGTTAGAAAAGTGAAATGGAAGGCATCACACTTAATTTCAAACTATATTACAAAGCTAGAGTAATCAAAATAGCATATTTGCATAAAAATAAACACATAGATGAATGGAATAAAAATAAACCCATGCATATCTATGGGGAGAGGGACATGGCGACCCACTCCAGTATTCTTGCCTGGAAAATCCCGTGGACAGGGGAGCCTGGTGGGCTGCTGTCTATGGGGTCGCTCAGAATCAGACACAACTGAAGCGATTTAGCATGTATGCATTGGAGAAGGAAATGGCACCCTACTCCAGTATTCCTCCTAGAGAATCCCAGGGACGGAGGAGCCTGGTGGGCTGCCATCTATGGGGTCACACAGAATCGGATATGACTGAAGACAGTATTCTTGCCTGGAAAATCCCGTGGACAGGGGAGCCTGGTGGGCTGCTGTCTATGGGGTCGCTCAGAATCAGACACAACTGAAGCGATTTAGCATGTATGCATTGGAGAAGGAAATGGCACCCTACTCCAGTATTCCTGCCTAGAGAATCCCAGGGACAGAGGAGCCTGGTGGGCTGCCATCTATGGAGTCACACAGAATCGGATATGACTGAAGTACCTTAGCAACAGCAGCAGCATGTCTATGGTCAATTAATTTACAACAAGAATAAAAATGGAGAAAGTATAATTTCTTCAATAAATGGTGTTTCCAAAACTGCATATTGACATTCAAAAGAATGAAATTAGATCCATATTTAGACCATGTACAAAAATAACTCAAAATATATTACTTAAGTATATGATCCAAAATCATAAAAGTTTTAGAAGAAACATAGGGAAGAAGCTCCTTAACACTGGAGCTGGTGATGATTTCTTGGATTTGGCAACAAAAGTGAGGATAAACAAGTGGGAATATATCAAACTAAAAAGCTCTTGTCCATCAAAAGAAACCATCAACATAATAAAAAGGCATCCTATGGAGTGGGAGAAAACATTTGCAAGCCACAATCAAAAATATACAAGAAACACACAATTCAATAGCAAAGAAATAAATAACCCAGTTGAAAAATGGCAAAGGACCTAAATAGACAGTTTTTTAGACAAGACATACAAATGGCCAAAAGGTATATGAAAAGGAGCCCAAACTCACTAATCATCATGGAAATACAAATCAAAACCACAAAGAGATATCACTGATCACCTGTTAGAATGGGTATCATCAATCAAACAAGATAACAAACACTGATGAGGATGTGGAGAAGAGGAAATATAAAATAGTAAAGCCATTATGGAAAATCATATGGAGGTTACTCAAGAAATTAAAAAGCACAACCATAATATGATATAGCATTCCCACCTCTGTGTATATATTCAAAAGAAACAAAACCACTATTTTCAAAGAGATACAGACTCTTATATTCATTGCAGCATCATTCACAACAGCCAAGGTACAGAAATAAACTCAGATTCTGTGATAAGTGAATGGATAAAGAAAATATGGTATGTATATATATATGGTATATATGGAAAATATGGTGTGTGTATATATATATATATATATACATATATGTATATTTACATGTATACACACACACTATGGAGTATTATTCAGCTTAAAGGAAGGAAATCCTATCATTTGTGACAAGATGGATAAAACTGCAGGGCATTATGCTAAGAGAAATAAGCCAGACATGGAAAGACAGTATAAAGAGTCACTTATATGTGAAATCTTTGTTAAAAATATAAACATAAACACAGAAATAGAGCATATGAATGGTAGCTACCACAGTCTACAGGGTGAAAAAAATTGGAAGAAGCTAGTAAAAGTGTACAAACTTCACATTATAAGATAAGTAAAATCTAAGGATCTAATATATTACATGGCTACTACAGTTGATAATACTGTGATGGATGTATTAACAACTTGATGTTTGGGAGTCTGTCAAAATGTATAACAAATATATCAAAATCATCACATTGTATACTTTAAACACATTACAATTTTGTCAATTACATCTCAATAAAGTTGTAAAAATGTTTATGAGAAAAATGACTGTCCATTTTTAGCAACTGCTTTAGTCTCTTTCTGATTTATAGACAATGATGAGATGCTAAGTGTTTTATTAAGTTTATTCCTAGAAATTGAGAGTTCTTGCTTAAGATCCGAAAGAGATCAAATTGTATATGCTCTTATGAGTATATGATTGTAGGTATATTTTTCTTAAAAAATAAGCCATTATCAAAGTAGAGTATTGTTAAAACAATGGTTTTCAACTGGGGATGCTTTAAACCCTCAAAAGACATTTGGAAATTTCTGGAGAAATTTTTTGTTTATCATAACTTTGGATGGAAACTTTCCAGTGCCTAGAGGACAGAGATGTGGCTCAACCTACAATGCATGGGAAGCCCTACATAAAAATGAACTGTCCAGTCCAAAGATAAATACGGCCAACAGGAAGAGATCCTTGGGACTTAGAATATTATTATCTTTAACACTTAGACCTAAACCTAAACTTTACTCTATTTATTTAAGAAATTCAAAAATATAAACCTTAGAACATTAAATTCATGAACAGCAAGATTTCCTATCACTTTTTGACCTATGAAAATAACAATTCCCTATGGCTCAAATTAATACTTGCTCAAAACTCTAATGCTGAATATTCTTTTAAAATTTTCTTCTGGACATTTTTTATTTGTAACAAGAAGAAATGTGTAATTCTTGAAATCAGTGTAAAATGTGTTAGGGATTAAGAGAATAAGGTATGGACTGGGAAAAAATTACCAGCAGGATATATAATATTTGATAAAGTATCATTAACCAAAATATGTAAAAAACTCAAAACTCACAACAAAAAGATTTGATTTAACAAAGGTAAAATATCTGATCAGATAGCTCACCAAAGAATATATGCGGAGAGCAAATAAGTCTATGAAAAAATGTTTAATGTCACACACAGGTCACTGTGCTGTGTTTATTCTTTCAGTCATGTCTGACTCTTTGCAACCCATGAACTGTAGCCCACCAGGCTCTGCTATCCATGGGGATTCTCCAGGCAGGAATACTGGAGTGGGTTGCCATGTCCTTCTCTAGTGGATCTTTCCAACTCAGGGATCAAACCCAGGTCTCCTGCATTGCAGCCAGATTCTTTACCATTTGAGCTACCAGGGAAGCCCAAGAATACTGGAGTGGGTAGCTTATTCCTTCTCCAGGGGATCTTCCCAACCCAGGAATCGAACTGGGATCTCCCACATTGCAGGTAGATTTTTTACCAGCTGAGCTACCAGGGAAGTCACTGGTAATTAGGGTACCACAATTTTTTTCCTCAATGAGCTACCATTACATACTTCTTAGAATGCCAAAAGAGTCTAGAATGGTGATAACACCAAATGTTGACAAGAATGTGGGACAATAGAAATTCTCATTCATTCCTGATAGGAATGCAAAATTGTACAGACAATTTGGAAGACAGTTCAACTGTTTCTTAGAAAATTAAACATAGTCTTACCATGTAATCCTGCATTTGGTCTCCTTGGTATTTACCAAATGAGCTGAAACTCATAAATATGTCCACATGAAAACTGACAACGTTATTTACAGCTACCAAAATTTGGAAACAACCAAGGTGTCCTTGAGTAGGGGAGTGTATAAATAAATGGTGGTACAGACAATGGAATATTGTTCTACACTAAAAAGAAATGAGCTATCAGTCCATGGAAACATATGGAGGAAAGTTAAATGTACAGCATTAAGAGAAAGAAGCCATTCTTAAAAAGAGAACTCATGGGTTAGTATTCCAATTTTGTGACATTCTGAAAAAGATAAACTATAGAAATGGTTTAAAAAAAAAAGGTCAATGATTTCCAAGGGCCTAGTAGGGGAAGGAAGGATGAATAAATGCAACAGAGAGCATTTGGAGGACAGTGAAAATATTCTGTATAATATTATAATGAGGCATAAAATCTACAGAATATACACCACCAAGAATAAACACCATTATTTTACCCTAATTTAAAACTATGAACTTTGGGTGATCATGACACATATGCTCAGCTGAACTGAAACAAAGTATTGCTCTGGTGTGGGATTTGGATAATGGGGGAGGCTATGTTTGTGTGGAGGTAGGAAATACATAGATATTCTCAGCTCAAATTTACTGAGAACCTAAGATTGCTCTAAAACTTAAGTTTACAAGAAAATGTAATTACTAACCTCATAGATCAGGATAAGTAATTGCTTTTTCCCCTTTCCTTTTAGATAACTCTTCAGAAAATGATAACTTGCATTTGCCATGCATATGCATAAAGGCATTTTTAAGTGAGTTAGAATGTTTATTAGACAAACAGCTCCTGATTTTAAAGTTCATATAGCTTCTACAAAAAAATCTTTAGGTAGGAAGAGCCATGAATATTTCTTTGGCATTACAAAGTTTGCTAGATTCTGATTTTTCAGTATTTAGCCATGGTTGTCTCTTCAGAATGTCCCATCCACTTCTCCATGATGCCAAAGGTGGTGCTAGTAAACTGGCTCTTGGAGAGAGAAAGGGAATCCTTTATTTTAGAATTTTCCAGTTTTCTTAATATAAATACATCCTCTCATTGCCTATGCAAGGAATTAGTGCTTCACAGTTGACTCACAATTTTTCTCTTCGTATTCTTATCTTACTTCACTCACATCCTTCATTTTACCTGCCTTCTTTTTATGTTTCTATACTTAAGGTGAAAGAAAGTTGCTCATTTTTTCTGAAGCTGATTTTGAAAACTATAAGAAAATTCAAATATTTAGAACTCATTGGGACAGTTTTCAGGCTCCTCCTTACTTGGTCTAAGTGCTGGAATTTAAAGTATGTGACTGAAGAGTTATTCACTTCTGGAGACGAGCAGAGAAGTAGATCTGGAAGGAATTAAGAGGCTGAGCCAAAGCGGAAACAATGCCCAGTTGTGGATGTGTCTGGAGGTGAAAGTAAAGTCTGATGTTGTATAGAACAATCTTGCATAAGAACCTGGAATATTAGCTCCATGGATCAAGGTAAATTAGAAGTGGTCAAACAGGAGATGGCAAGAGTGAACATCAACATTTTAGGAGTCAGTGAACTAAAATAGGCTGGAATGGGTGAACTTAATTCAGATGACCATTAAATCTACTACTGTGGGCAAGAATCCCTTAGAAGAATTGGAGTAGCCATCATAGTCAACAAAAGAGTCTGAAATGCAGTACTTGGGTGCACTCTCAAAAAATGACAGAATGAACTTGGTTTGTTTCCAAGGCAAACCATTCAGTGTTACATTAATCCAAGTCTATGCCCCAAACACTAATGCTGAAGTTGAATGGTTCTATGAAGACCTATAAGATCATCTAGAACTAAAACAAAACA
This sequence comes from Madoqua kirkii, assembly GCA_006408675.1. NCBI lineage: Eukaryota > Metazoa > Chordata > Mammalia > Artiodactyla > Bovidae > Madoqua > Madoqua kirkii. The sequence goes on from SJYC01098370.1 coordinate 9,707, forward strand.
AAACAAACAAACAAACAAAAATATCAATTTCATCATAGGGGACTGGAACACAAAAGTAGGAAATCGAGAGACATCTGTAGTAACAGGCAAATTTGGCCTTCGAGTATCAAATGAAGCAGAGCAAAGGCTAACAGAGTTTTGCCAACATAATGCACTGATCATGGCAAACACTGTCTTTTCAACAACACAAGAGATGACTCGAAACATGAACATCACCAGATAGTCAATACTGAAATCAGACTGATTATATTCTTCAAAGCCAGAGATGGAGAAGTTCTATATAGTCAGCAAAGACAAGACCAGGAGCTGACTGTGGCTCACATCATGAACTTCTTATCACAAAATTCAGACTTAAGTTGAAAAAAATAGAGAAAACCACACTGGTATGACCTAAATAAAATCCCTTATGATATACAGTAGAAGTGACAAATAAGATTTAAGGATTACATCTGATAGAGTGCCTGAAGAACTGTGGATGGAGGTTTGTGACATTGTACAGGAAATTATTTCAAACAAGTATTAGGATAACTGTACCATTTATGAGGGTGGAGAAGGTTAGATATAACAAACAACCAGAAACTGATGTTTACTATGAAGTAAGGCTGAAAAGGAGAGGATGCAGTATTCTAAGGAGCACAATAACAGAGCAGATAAGCACTTACCATTTTTCTCCTGCCATAATGACTGGGAGGGGTGAAACTTCTAGGTAGCTCGTTCTGGAGTATATTTTAGAGACATCTAACATTCCATTATATCCAAATAACAATAACACAAATAAGCATGAATGATAATATCAAATGATTACCTTTAATTTTCTCTAATTTGTAATAAAAATCAGTTGGAAATTCTAGAGCATTATTAGAAAGCATGACATAACTCATAATAGGATGCTATCATCTTATTTGTTTTAAAATTGCTCTTTAAAGCACACATTATTCTTATTCCCATACAATTGTGAAGAAAAGTAGCACTGAGAAAGATAACAAATCACTGAGTGAATGTAGGTTATTTTTTACTCAAGGTCACATAGCTGATGAATGATAGAACATAAATTCATTCATTCATCCAGCAAAAATTAATTGAGTGTTACCTTACTGTTAATAAAAAGATCTCTGTTACAGTTTACATTCTATTGAAGGACAAAGATTATTAATTCATCATCACATCATAGCAATAAATGCAGTGGTACAAGTATGCAGAGAATACTGTTGGAACACATAAACAGGTACCCTAAATAATACTGAGGACTGGAGAAGAAAGTAAAACACAAGCTGACATTTAAAGAACCACTAGAAGTCTGGTAGATAAATAATTTTGGGAAGAACATGCCAGAGGAAACAACACACCGAAAGGCAATGGAAAAATATGCTCAATATTTGAATACCTTCTCTAATTTCAATGTGCTGAATGTATAAGAATGACTGGTGAGAAAAAAAAGCTAGAGAGACAGAGGTCAACAACATATTGAATACATTATTTTATCTTTTAGTTTTTGTCCAGAATTTATTTCAGTTCAGTCACTCAGTCGTGTCTGACTCTTTGTGACCCCATGAATCGCAGCACGCCAGGCCTCCCTGTCCATCACCATCTCTCGAGGTTCACTCAGACTCACGTCCATCGATTCCGTGATGCCATCCAGCCTTCTCATCCTCGGTTGTCCCCTTCTTCTCCTGCCCCTAATCCCTCCCAGCATCAGAGTCTTTTCCAATGAGTCAACTCTTTGCATGAGGTGGTCAAAGTACTGGAGTTTCAGCTTTAGCATCAGTCCTTCCTAAGAAATCCCAGGGTTGATCTCCTTCAGAATGGTCTGATTGGATCTCCTTGCAGTCCAAGGGACTCTCAAGAGTCTTCTCCAACACCACAGTTCAAAAGCACCAATTCTTTGGCGCTCAGCCTTCTTCACAGTCCAACTCTCACATTCATACATGACTACTGGAAAAACCATAGCCTTGACTAGACGGACCTTAGTTGGCAAAGTAATGTCTCTGCTTGGAATATACAATCTAGGTTGGTCACAGCTTTTCTTCCAAGGAGTAAGCATCTTCTAATTTCATGGCTACAGTCACCATCTGCAGTGATTTTGGAGCCCCCCAAAATAAAGTCTTACACCGTTTCCACTGTTTCCCCATCTATTTCCCAGGAAGTGATGGGACTGGATGCCATGGTCTTTGTTTGCTGAATGTTGAGCTTTAAGTCAACTTTTTCACTCTCCTCTTTCACTTTCATCAAGAGGCTTTTTAGCTCCTCTTCACTTTCTGCCATAAGGGTGGTGTCATTTACATATCTGAGATTATTGATATTTCTCCCAGCAATCTTGATTCCAATTTGTGTTTCTTCCAGCCCAGCGTTTCTCATGATGTACTCTGCATAGAAGTTAAATAAGCAGGGTGACAATATCCAGCCTTGACGTGTTATGCCCGAAGTTTGAGTCCCCAAAACTGAGAAAATAAGACATCCACAGCAATGCAGAAGCATAAAGAGGTTTTATTTCTAGCTCAAGTTAGGGCTCCCGTCTCATCCAGCACAATGGAGTCTTGATGAGAGCCTTGAGCCCTGGATTACAGTAGTATTTATAGGTTTAGGACAAAGACAGAGAGTTGGCAAGGGCAGATTGGCTGCAAGAGGTTCTTGGCATCTATTAATTGGCTAAATTTTGCACATGTGGGCTCGCTTAAGGGACTTTTCATGTTATCTGGGCTAGCTCTAACCAAGCTATGAGGAATATGCTGACTGGCTGAGTCTCAAGGTCGGGGGGATGATGATCTCAGCTCCTTCCGGGCAGTGATCCAGCTTTTTCTGTCATTATAGCTCTGGCTACTTTAGTCCTTGAAGCTTGTCATGGCTTCTGTCAGGTCTTAACAGATGTACTCCTTTTCTTATTTGGAACCAGTCAGTTGTTCCATGTCCAGTTCTAACTGTTGCTTCCTGACCTGCATACAGATTTCTCAAGAGGCAGGTCAGGTGGTCTGGTATTCCCATCTCTTTCAGAATTTTCCACGGTTTCTTGTGATCCACACAGTCAAAGGCCTTGGCATAGTCAATAAAGCAGAAATAGATGTTTTTCTGGAACTCTCTTGCTTTTTCCATGATCCAGTGGATGTTGGCAATTTGATCTCTGGTTCATTGTCCAGTATACCTGACCTGACAAATATGTGCTTATTAGTACCCACATCTTATTAAAGCAAAAATTAAAAATTGACAATGCAAGGGAAGGGATGAAATCTCAGACACTGCAGAGTTTCTGGTTCTTAGAATACTCAGAAAGATAAATTTGGCCTATTGATGCATTATGAACAGGGATATGACACAAATACAAATTTAGAAAGTGTGTTTCAGATGCAGCATAAAGGACTGGGGGGAAGAAAGTAAAGAGACTGATCAGAAAATACTTGCAAAAATTCAAATGTGAAGTAAGAATAGTTTTGTTTTGTTTTTTTTCCAGGTTTGATGCATAAGACAGGGTGCTCAGAGCTGCTGCACTGGGATGACCCAGAGGGATGGGATGGGGGTTCAGGATGGTGAACATATGTACACTCATGGCTGATTCATGTAAATGTATGGCAAAACCACTACAATATTGTCAAGTAATTAGCCTCCAATGTGAAGAAAGCTGAGCGCCAAAGAACTGATGCTTTTGAACTGTGGTGTTGGAGAAGACTCTTGAGAGTCCCTTGGACTGCAAGGAGATCCAGCCAGTCCATTTACCCAGATCAGCCCTGGGTGTTCTTTGGAAGGAACGATGCTAAAGCTGAAACTCCAATACTTTCGCCACCTCATGCGAAGAGTTGACTCATTGGAAAAGACTCTGATGCTGGGAGGTATTGGGCGCAGGATGAAAAGGGGACGACAGAGGATGAGATGGCTGGATGGTATCACTGACTCCATGGACGCGAGTTTGAATGAACTCCGGGAGATAGTGATGGACAGGGAGGCCTGGGGTGCCGAGATTCATGGGGTCTCGAAGAGTAGGACACAATTGAGTGACTGAACTGAACTGAAAATAAATTAAAAAAAATTTTTAAAGACAGTTTTAATTAAGGCTGTGATAATAGGAATAAAGCGCAGCATTAGGATATTAAACTGTACATGTTAATATCTGATAGAATAGGTATTTATTAATATGAAGTAAGGTACAATAGCTCAATGTTTCTAGTTTATTATATAACACAGCTGTTAACATTTTGGGTCACAGACTTTTTAAAAAATCTGATTAACCCCTGCCCTACGATTAAAAGGGATTCATACTATTTCATGAGTTCCATGAATCTATCCAAAATGCTAGACTATTACATTGGAATTAATCTATAAAGATATGAATACAGAAAGAAAAAATAATTTGGAGATAAAGAATGATATTTAGTCCATTTATTCTCAAAACATTAGTGTGCTATAAAAGAGATATTAAGAACTTGAGGCATATTGGTCCGAAAGGCAGCAGATAACTCACTGGTGAAGATAGAGTTTTAAATATCTAAAGACAGAGTATACAATAGAGTAAACAGTGAAAAAAAAGGGGGGGCAGGGGGGCCCATGTCCTCGGACCATGATAAGTTGGGGAATAATCAAAGGATAGAGGTACACATGGGAAGCAAAAGCAAAAGAAGATCTCTGGGCATCAAAGTTGGGAATTTCAAGAACCACTGCTAGACTTTGGAAATTAAACAATATTATTGTGAATTACCTAATTGTAACATTACTTACAGTTTTCTTCAAAAATTTGATCTAATAGAGATTTTAGTATTGTTTAATGTACTTACCCTTGGAGAGCAAGGGTATCAAACCAGTCAATCTTAAAGGAAATCAATCCTGAATATTCATTGGAAAGACTGATTCTGAAGCTGAAGCTCCAATACTTTTGTCACCTAATGTGAAGAGCTGACTCACTGGAAAAGACCCTGATGCTGGGAAAGAATGAAGGCAGGAAAAGGACAACAGAGGATGACATGGTTGGACGGCATCACTGACTCAAGGGACGTGAGTTTGAGCAAGCTCCGGGAGATGGGAAGGATAGGGAAGCCTGACGTACTGCAGTCCATGGGATCACAAAGAGTCGGACACGACTGAGAGACTGAACAACAAAAGTGCATTTGGTGTTACTTTATACGATGCTATGTTTATATGTTTATGTTTTCTAAAGTTTTAAACTTATATTTGATATGTGAATGTATGAAGGCATGTGTGTGTTTGTGTGTCTGTGTAGCCACTCAATCATAAAAGCATCCTAGTTTATAACTGAAAATAATGAAGCTTGTGGTATAATTTGGATATGGCTCCAGCCTGAAAAATCTTCTGACTTTATGACAGGAAAGAAAAATAAATGTATTTGGTTTAGAGTTTATCTAACATTACTAATTATTCCTGTGCAATACTGGGTAATCACTGTCTTTTTCAATACACTGTATAGTGTTAAAAACAAGAGAAACAAAGTCCAACAAAGTTCCCTCAACTGCATCTGTTTCACAGAATTCAACTACAGTCTTCCTCTATCAATGGATAGGAAACTAATACTTTCAGGAAAATAAAATGATGACACCTTCAGCATACAGCTGATGAATTTGTAATATAAAGAGTTCATGCATTTTAGATTTCAGTAATTTCTCTTGGCAAACAAGTTAAAGATTCATTAAAACATTTGTTCAAGATCTAACAACAGAGATTCTTTGTAAAAATTTGGATGATGGCATGTATATTTGATGCACTTTACCATTTTGAAGTTAATACACAATATATTATTTGGTATTCCGAATTCCTAGAGCTATGCAGGTAATACTTTTGTTGAAAGTGGAAGCTTAAGGGAATTTTTCAATACAAATTTAGCAATAGCTGGAAGCCAGTCCAGTTATGACTCTAGTCATCTATACTTACCTTTGAATCTCACTAACTTTGAGTGAGATGAAATTATGGCAGATGAAATTACTTTGTTATGTCAGTTATTCTATTCCAGGAATACCCCTCTGATTTAGTGCAGGTGTAGAACATTATTTTAAGTTCTATTTTACTATGGTCATATGACAAGCTTTCAGTAAATTGCATAAAATGGTAGTTTAGTGTAACAAATAGTGCACAAGTAACTAGAGTATGCCCAGGTAAGCTGTCTAAACACGAGAGAATCTCAGAAAGAGCTGTTTACATCTGGAAGAGCACTATGATGACATTACAAATTGTTGCTTTAATTCTGTTAAATGATAACAGTAACAATATTAAAGTGTCATTATTTCAAAGAATGAAGGTGACACTGGAATGAGGGAAACCAAATACAAGTTTTACTATTTACCTTTTGGTCAATTCTACATCACTACTTCACCTCACCATCCTTAAAAACGGTCACTTCCCTTGATTCATTCCTCAGACCAGAATACCAGACAGAACTTGTAAGGACTTCAAAGTACCTCAGTGGAAAAAGTAAATGTATGTAAGTATCTGGTCAGAGAAAATTTAGAGATCTGAAAAATTTAGAGATCTGAGGGTGACTTATTTTGAATTCAGATCATTGATGTTACTTTTCCCTGAAATTTCTAAAAAGAGATCTGTTTCTGTCCAACCGTCAAATCACAAGGCCAAAGTTGAACTACCATTGTATACCCTGTTTGACCACATTACTGGTATAGCCTCAGTGCTTTTGCTGTACCAAGAAAGTTATACATTTGTGAAAATGCCTATAGTAAACATTTTTGATAGAAACCTTCTCCTGTCACATCACATTATGTAAAAGAAAGATTGGTAGAATGATTAATCTAAGGATTTTAGGTCCAGTACAAGAAAGATTGGTAGAATAATTAATCTAAGGATTTTAGGTCCAGTACAGATTTCGATAGTCTGAATATGACTGAATATAATCACTAATATCGAAAGGCAAAAGTTGTATTTTGTCATACAGAACCTGTGAAAAAATCTTTGAGTCAGTTATCTGTAAAACAGTGCATTAGAAAAATTAAATAATGCTTTTTATCATCCATCTCAGTGATTGCACATAGTATATCCTTAATAAATACACTGTGAATAATGTTCCATTTTTTTCTATATTGTAATCTTCTATAGCATTTCCTACACTGTGCATGCATGCTAAGTTACTTTGGTCTTCTCCAGTTCTTTGCAACACTATGGACTGTAGCCTGCCAGGCTCCTCTGTCCATGGGATTCTCCAGGCAACAAATACTGGAGTGGTTGCCATATCCTTCTCCAGGGGATCTTCCTGACCCAGGGGTTGAACCTATATCTCTTACATTTCCTGTATTGGCAGGCAGTCAGATTCTTTACCACTATTGCTACCTGTGAAGCCCACACTGTACTGGAATCCAGTTGTAAATTACTATGTATTTTTTCTTAATTTTATGTTTTGTTAAATGATACCATAACTCCTTAAGGTCAAAAGGATACACTTTTGTAAATCTCTTATATTTCCCAAAGTGTCTAATTGATGCTACTCAAAAATGTTTTTAAAATAGTTTATAAATATTATATATAATTATGCCATAAACTTTCAAAAATTCCTGAAAGGAAATTTCAATGTTTCTTGAAAATGGAGTCCAATATCTCAAAAATCACAGTGATTTTTTTTTCTGATTAAAATTACTCATTACTTTGTGAAATATTCTCAGTAAATTTAAAAATGCCATGTATTTTATTCACTAGGCTACTTATATTTAGTACCTCCTTTACATTAAGCCCCTTTTCCAAGTCAATAATTATTTCCATTGGCACGCTAGGTCTTTTTCCATGCTTGCATTTCTTTTCCAAACTGCAGGGACACTTACTGGAATACTGAATGTGAATTTTATGAATTTAAGACTGTGTTCTCTTCACTTTCAAGTTCCTATAAGAATGTGTCCCACTGTGCTTTGTATACTGGTGAAGCTCAAAACATTTTGTACATGAATGAATCTTTCTTTCATAATATAACAATAATAACTGTTTTGTAAACAACTTAAAGAAATGAATTTATCACACCTCAATGATTCTAGGATGACTGTGCATGATAAAAAGGTAAGTATTAACAGAGATTATACTTTTCTCAAGAGGGAGCCCTACTCAGTCATCTAATTTTAGTGCTTTTATAGGGACATATTGCAATCTTAAAAAGTTAACAAACAATGGAATAATAAACTTTAACCAACTCACAATTTGTGGTGACTCATTTCATATTTAAAAATCCTACATCGTGAAAGCAAAAAAGAGGAGTGGGAGGTAAGAAAGAGAAGGATGAGGAGATAGAAGAGAAGGAAGAGAAAGAAGGAGGAAAAAAATTATGTGAGGCCCAATTTCTTGAACTAATCACAGTCTTAATAAAAACATGTGCTATTAGCTAGGCAACGAGTTTAATGTATAGAAGTACCACACAGGGTTCTATACAATTTAGCTCTTCTTACTTAACTAAATCACTCTAAAAAATACAAGTGCCATATGGTTAAACAAAATCTAGTTTCTCTTACCTCTGTCAGTAGTAAAGAATAATTCATTTCAATGTGAACTACAAACATTTTCAACACTGAAGAATAAACTAAATTCATTTTGGCATTTAACTCAATTAGAAATAATATATTGTTGATTATGTATGTGCAGTTTATTCATTTGAATGTCTAGCACTCACAACTGATTAAATCAGGATATGCATTCTGAATATTAAACACATCAGATGATATTTCTAGATCTTTACTACTGTAAATTGAGGAACTCAATTTCATTTAAAAGCAGATAGCAATTTAAATGAAATTTTAAGATAAAGTATCATAATCCATTCAAAATTGGTTTTCACAGGTAGCCTTCTGATAATTTCTTTAGTTATTGCTTCTACAGTAATGTCATAAAACACATTAGGCAAAAATCCAGGAGAGGGGGAAAAGGCAGTAGGGATGGTGAAATGTAATAATCCTGGCCTAGTAAAGAATTAAATTTGATGAGATCACAAACTCTTTTCCCTCCTTTTTTACACTTGTTCCAACTAAGCTGCTTTGAGATTGAAAGCTGAAAATAAGAGTTCAGTTGTTTCGATGGGTGCTGCATACTATGTTTGGTATATGGAACCAAATTCAGGAAAAGAAATTCGGGTCCATTCTCCTTACTGGCTGGAGTGGATAGCCTATCCTTTTCCAGGAGATCTTCCCAACCCAGGGATAGAACCCAGGTCCTCCCGCATTGCAGGCAGATTCCTTACCATCTAAGCAACCAGGGAAGCCCCCTTACTAACTAATATTCCCATATCTGTATAACCCATATGTATAGGTTTATCACACTATGAGATAAAAGAGAATTGAGACATTACACTGCAAGATAGTGTATAAAGTAAATGGAGTCAGATGGTTTGAGTTAAAATTAAGACTAAAGACATATTAGTTTTCTGACTAAAAATATATGATTTTAGATTCTCTGAGCTTCTGATTTCTTTAACATAAAACATCATAATACTAACTTAGTGACTGAACAATAACAAATTTAAACAAAAATTATTTTTAAAATATTAGACTTCTGTAAAATGTGGACTAATGTTAATGGTACAAAAAACTATAGTTTAAAGAAGATAACAGTGTTGAAGAAATAGGAGAAATTGTGATTTCTGGATCTCTGTCAAATTCTTCAACCCTGATGATTTAAGCAAGCAACACTCTCCATAACAATTAGTGATAAAATATCCTTGCTGTACAGACATCTAGTGACATCATCTAGAGTAGAAACTATACTCTGTTTTATTTTCATGAAGAGTTGAATTTCTATTCAGCTCATGTACCTGCTATAACTGATTTTTAATTTGACCTATAATTTTCACTAAATATCTATACCCCAAATTCCTCTTATATGACTTTCCCATTCCTGATCAAGTAGCCCTTCATGTGTCCCAGTAGCATAATATACATAAGCCATTCACAGACTGTACCGTGTGTGTGTGTGTGTGTGTGTGTGTGTGTGTGTGTGTGTGTGTGTGAAAGTCACTCAGTCATGTCCTCTCTTTGCAACCCCATGGACTACACAGTCCATGAAATTCTCCAGGCCAGAATACTGGAGTGGGTAGTCTTTCCCTTCTCCATAGACTTTACCATAAGTAGTATGAATCATGGATTTCTCAGTCCATGCTAAGCTTCTTGGAGTCAGGAGCTTGTACTGTTGGAAGTATCTGACTCATAGTAAGAACTTATTAAGCAATCCAAAGGATATTGATCAAATACATTGTTTAAGTGGGAGATGTTACCTGATTTAGCAAACAAAAATTCAGGATGTCCAGTTGCATTTGAATTTCAGATATTCAACACAAATTTAGAACTTACTTATATGAAAAACAAAGTCACTCAGTCGTGGCCGACTCTTTGCAATCCCATGGACACCAGGCTCTTCCATCCATGGGGTTTTCCAGGCAAGAGTACTGGAGTGGGTTGCCATTTCCTTCTCCAGGGAATCTTCCCAACCCAGGGATCGAACCCAGGTCTCCCGCATTGTGGACAGACGCTTTACCGTCGGAGCCACCAGGGAAGTCCTACTTATATGAAAAATGTATTGTTTATCTTAATTTCAAATTTTATTAGGTGTTCTATATTTTATTTGGTGGTGCTGTTAAATGAGAAAAAATTTTAGATGACTTTGAGGCAATTGAATTCAGATAACTACACCACAGAAATCATTTAAATTCAAATTTAAGTTAGAAATAATGCACGTAAGGAAGCACAAAATCGCTCAAATTAAAAACATGAATTTACTGCTCAAAGAAGCGCAACAATTTCTCTTATACTACCCTTTTTAGTAAACTTACTAGAATATTTAAAAAGAAATTAAAACACCTATAAAAGACATATACCTTCAAATTAAAGATCAATTTTGCCATTATTGTTTAGCATATATTCACATCTCCATTTCTTTGAAGTTGGACTTAAGCAGTTAACTTGCTTAGCTCTATCCTGTAAGTGTGGAAGTGATAGTGTGTCAATTTCAAGTCTAGGTCATAAGAAGAAACAGTTAGAACTGAACATGGTACAATGGACTGGTTCAAAATTAGGAGAAGAGTATGTCAGGGCTCTATATTTTCACCCTGTATATTTAAATTATATGCAGAGTACATCATGCGAAATGCTAGGCTAGATGAATCACAAGTTGGGATCAAGATTGTTGGGAGAAATATCACCATCTCACATGTAAGTGACACCACCCTAAAGGCAGAAGAAATAAAGAGGAAATAAATAGCCTCTTGATGAAGGTGAAAGAGGAGAGTAAAAAGCTGGCTTAAGATTCAACATTCAAAAATTAAGATCATGGCATCTGGTCCTATCACTTCATGGCAAATAGATAGGGAAAAAAAAAATGGGAAAAGTGACAGACTTTATTTTCTTGGGCTCCAAAATCATCCCGGATGGTGACTGCAGCCCTGAAATTAAAAGATGCTTGCTCCTTGGAAGAAAAGCTATGACAAAACTTAGACAGCTTCCAGAGACATCCCTTTGATGTCTATAGGGTCAAAGCTATGGTTTTTCTAGTCATGTATAGACGTGAAAGTGGACTATAAAGAAAACTGAGCACTGGAGAATGGATGCTTTTGAACTGTGGTGTTGGAGAAGACTCTTGAGAGTTTCTTGGACTGCAAGGAGATCCAACCAGTCCACCCAAAAAGAAATCAGTCCCAAATATTCATTGGAAGAACTAATGCTAAAGCTGAAAATGCAATACTTTAGTCACCTGATGCAAAGAACTGACTCATTGGAAAAGACCTTGATGCTGGGAAAGATTGGAGGTAGGAGGAGAAGGGAACCACAGAGGATGAGATGGTTGGATGGCATCACCAACTCGATGTACATGAGTTTGAATAAGCTCTGGAAGTTGGTGATGGTCAGGGAAGCCTGGCATGCTGCAGTCCAGGGGATCACAAAAAGTTGGACATGACTGAGCAACTGAACTGAACTGAACTGCATGGATGTAAGAGTCAGGCTATAAAGAAGGCTGACTGCTGAATAGATGCTTTTGAATTGTAGTGCTGAAGAAGACTCTTGAGAGTCCCTTGGACAGCAAGAAGATCAAATCAGTCAGCCTTATAGGAAATCAGTCCTGAATATTCATTGGAAGGGCTTCCATGGTGGCTCAGATGGTAAAGAATCTGCCTGCAGTGAGGAGACTTGGGTTCGATCCCTGGGTCAGGAAGATACCCTGGAGAAAGAAATGACAACCCACTCCAATATTCTTGCCTAGAGAATCCCATAGACTGAGGAGCCTGGTGGGCTACAGTAAATAGGGTCATAAGAGTCGGACATGACTTAGCAACTAAACCACCACCATTCGTTGGAAGGACTGACACTGAAGCTCCAATATTTTGACCACCTGATGCAAAGAGCCAACTCATTGGAAACAACCCTGATGCTGGGAAAGACTGAGGGCAGGAGGAGAAGGGGATGGCAGAGGATAAAAGAGTTGAATGCTATTATCGACTCAATGGACATGAATTTGAGGACACTGTAGGAGATAGTGAAGGACAAAGAAGCCTGGCACTCTTCAGTCCATGGGGTTGCAAAGAGTCAGACACAACTGAGCTACTAAACAACGTTTTTGCTTAGTCTGCTGGTAGAGTCAAATTCTTCTATGAAAAGAATATGCCCCAGGTAGCTGTTGCCTCTTTAGCCTAAACTCTGGATTGAAACAGGTAAAGCCAAGCCCAGAAACTCACAGCTTTAAGTAGAGTCACCCAAGCTCACTTGTGCACTCACCATGAAAGGTTAAGGATATAAAGTGGAAGGCCACTTGTACTTTGTTGATATTATGCAATAGTAGCAAGTTGATCCAGCCAGTTTTCATAAAAACACTCTTCATCTCTGCAGTCCCAGGCAAACCTGTACAACTGAACCCTCAGCAGAGTTAAATTATATGTGTAAAGCATTTTTCCCCCTTTTCCTGCATTAGAGGGGGGGTGTGGAAGACAAATTTACTTCCTTGGTTGCTTATTTATTATCTATATATTAAGTTTATCTTCCACTGTATATTTGGGACACATTTATAAGACTGTACTTTTTACATCCTGCACTTAATGGGGACTAACTTTTTTTTTTAACAAATACACTCTGTTTATTGAGGAATCAGAGATGTCAAAAAAATTGATAGCATTACCTTGCATTTTAAAAAATCTTACTAGCATAAAAATCATTAATCCCAGTATTCATTTTTTCCTTACCAAAACAAAAACAAAAACAAAAAAACAAAACAAAAAAAAAAATGAGT
>SJYC01098374.1:0-13285 GCA_006408675.1 Madoqua kirkii
CCCAGGGGATCTTCCTGACCCAGGGATCATACCTGTGTCTCCTGTATTGTAGGTAGGCACTTTATCATCTGAGCCACCAGGGAAGTCCTTAAAAAAAGGAAGGATTGATCAAAATAAGAGGTAGAGGGTTTTCTATGACCAATAATTTCCCCAAAAAACTGGGACTCCCTAGTTCCTTTTCTGTAGGCAAACTGTCCTTATGAAGGGAAGAAGATAGCCAATTTAGAACATGATCCATGGACTGGATCCCGTCCACGGGATTTTCCAGGCAAGAGTACTGGAATGGGTTGTCATTTTCTTTCCCAGGGGATCTTCCTGACCCAGGGATCATACCTGTGTCTCCTGTATTGTAGGTAGGCACTTTATCATCTGAGTCACCAGGGAAGTCCTTAAAAAAAGGAAGGATTGATCAAAATAAGAGGTAGAGGGTTTTCTATGACCAATAATTTCCCCAAAAAACTGGGACTCCCTAGTTCCTTTTCTGTAGGCAAACTATCCTTATGAAGGGAAGAAGATAGCCAATTTAGAACATGATTTGTCAACTTTTACGCAATCATTAAGAAGAAAACATATCCCCAAAATTTCTGATGGCATAAGAAAATGGTAACAATATAACAAAATCATGATTCTATGGATAGACATTGCCTGTGATATATAACTATTATAAATATTATATATAAATATATTATATATAAATATATATAAATGTTATATAGTAGCTGATAATAGATGTTAGATGCTTAATCTCTCAATGCTTTAGTTTCCTCATTTTAAAAATATGCTAATACCCACCTCACAGGGTCATTTCAAGCTTTTATGAAATACAGCAGAAAAGTTCTTATTATATAGTGCATAACACATTTATATTTATGTATATCTGTCATATCCAGAGGATTCTGAATGTACCATAAAAGTGAGTTTGAGTAAACTTCAGGAGTTGGTGATGGACAAGGAGGCCTAGCATGCTGCAGTCCATGGGGTTGGGAAGAGTTGGACACAATTGAGTGACTGAACTGAACTGACTGAAAAGTCACAAAGATTCTGCAACAAAATCATTTCCATTTGCCACAAATTTTCCCAGTTTTAAAGCTGAAAATCCTATATCACAGAAAATTCCTTAATTCTGGGGAAATCAGGACTGTTGGTCACCTTACATAGTTCATAACGATGAAATAAATTTTTTGCTCAGGCCCTAAGAATAAATAATTCCTTCCCAATGAACATGACTTTAAGACCACAGTCAATTTTACTGTAATCATATACTGCAGTTTTCTGACCCACAGGTTAGATTACACAATTTCCAGATACAGCATTCATAAGTTAGTCAGAGTTACCCATTGATGCAGCATTTTTCACTAGCAAACAAAACTAGAACTCTTTGAGATCAGAACAAAAGGTGATAATGTTGGTAAGCTTTACACAATTGAGAATGGACTACTTCAAGCCACAGGAAAACAGAACCAAAAATGAATCAACATGGGACTCCCATAACACCATTTCCTAACACACTGATGAAGATCATTATTAAATTTTTATAAGGATATACAAAACTGATAAAAAGTCTTTATATATACATATATTATATGTATTGTATAGGTACGTATATTCAACATATACTATATGCATGTAATAAGTAGCTTCCTAGGTAAAGAACTGCCTGCCAATGCAAGGAGACATAGGGGACATGCATTCAATCACTGGCTGGGGAAGATTTCCCTAGAGGAGAACTGCCCTGCAGGCAACTCATTGCAGTATTCTTGCCTAGAGAACCCCATGGACAGAGGAGCCTGCCGGGCTATAGTCCATATGGTCACAAAGAGTTGGACACAACTGAGCACACATGCACACATATAATAAAATGGTCTGGGTGTTTTGGGTTTTACTTACCCTCAACAAATTATTTATATGTTTTGTTAATCACTAATTCTAAAACTGACAATAGGAACAGGGTATATATAGTCAGGGTATATATATATATATACATATATATGTGTATATATATATATATAAAGGAATAATGCAGTTGTTGAGATAAATTCCCTGCTTTCCTTTAGATATAGTCTGAACTCATATCAGGTCAAGGTCCTTTAGCCCAAAGTAGGAAAAATCAGGCTTGTACTTGTAGAAGATCACTTTTGCTTTGTATGGGACACATCAGCACATTTATACACACACATAATTATAGCATTGTTTAACTGGGACAATCAGTGGATTATTAGCACTGTCATAAAATGAAAATTTAATAGATGATAGTTATGCTGTATTAAACCATCTCCCTGAAATCAAAGGGATTAACACAAGCTACTTTTCCAATATCTCTCTCAGTATACTCTGAATTAATACAGTATTTCTACTCTCTGTTGAACGTGCTAAACTAGTTCTTACCATGTGCTAAAGTATTTGATACATTATTTTCATTAATTTATCTCATATAGTCCTCAAATAAACTTATGATGTAGTATTTCAACTGCCTATACTTTCAGAAGAGAAAAATTAGTCTTGGGGAGATAAAGTAGCTTACTCTGAGTCAGTCAAATTGGGATTCAAACCAAAGTCTGTCTTATTCTGATATTAAATAGAATTCATAAATAGAAAACTCTTGAAACAAAAATTTAGAAGAGAATATTCAATTAGGAACACAATGTTACTTTTCTACTTACTCAGAAAGGGAAAAAAAAAATCAAAGATCTCTGGATAAGTACCTCAAAATAGTGCAAGGAAATAAATTTCTAAAGAAAGCACTTAAAGTACATATTCAGCAGGCTGTAGACAGTTTAAAGAATTATGTATAAAGTTCTCCATCCTGTGCCTTGCTACAGTTCCAAGAGGTTTGCTCTAAATTAATTAAGAAATGCTTGCTCTCAATGAATTAAGAAGATGAGACCAACATCAAAAGGCCTCTCCTCTTAAGGAATTTCTAACATAGGCCTCATCTGAGCAGACTCTTGAGGCTGAGTGAAAGGCCTTTTCGATAATATGCACTATTCCTTTCCCAAGTTGTTTCTTTTGATTTGCTGTATAAATATCTGGCCTTTGAGAAAAGGGGGAAAAAAATCTTTTGTTGTTTCAAATCATATTGTATAAATTATTTTGAAAGTTCCACTGTCAGAGTAGTTATTTTACTCTCCTTTCTCATTCTTTGAAAGGACTATGCCTTTGAAAATCAGAATAAGAATTCCTTAACTGCTTATAGATTATCTTTGAAGGTAACATCACATTTTTTAGAAACAGTCTTATCTAATTCCAGCTGACCTTGTCATGTGTCGATCGGCTTAAATCAAGGATTGGCAAACATTATAAGTGAATCCCTGCTCAAGGCACAGTGCCTGCACTATTGACTCCTGCCTCACCTTGTATTGTTGGAGTGCAGACAGATTTCAGAACATCTTTCTCAAAGAATTACTCTTGATAGTTGCAAAATTTGAAAGTAAAGAAAAAAAAAATAAAAAAGAACAAGATATTGCAAAGAAAGATTGGGATTATTATTGGGGTGGGATGTGGGAGTGGGGAAGAGGAACAACCCTCCTCCCTGTAAGAAGATCTGAACTCTTATCTCCTCCTCAAAAGTACTGCACCATCCAACATCAAGAATTACATTTAAATGCATTAAAATTAAAATGCTAAATTTGAAGTACCGTATATCCAGTGACCATAATATACTTCTCTCTAAATTTTAATCAGCAAGGGGATATCGATTTTTCAAGGCTGTTTTTATGCTTTATCACTGGGTCTTTAAATATTAACTGTGCTGTATCATTAGTTGTGATTCTGATGCTAACTTTTTGGTCCCAAACAAGTTCTACTGCTATTAAAAGACCTACTGTTCCATCAGTAATAATATCAATATAAGTTACGCTTCCAGATTGGCTCTTAATCAGTTTGCTCTTGACATTTGAGCTAACTCAGAAGATGCACTTGTCAGATCAGACCCTCATAGATCAAAGAACTTACCTCGTATCAAGATTTACTAATAACTAGTGACTATGTTAGAGAATATAGACATTCAAGAAGCTTGGGTGAAGCAAGGAAAGGACAAGGACTTCCTCTCCTGTGGCTCCCACATCCTTTCTTGTGGTTACAGGAATGCACTCCTTTGCCCAAAATAATAGACAAGTTTTTTAAGAAGTACTTGAGTCCCCTCAGATAGCAGATAGTACTAAAGTTATAAAATGTCACTATTTTATACCCCCAGAGAATTATATGAGTACTATGTCTCATAAATCAACAGATTGTTTATCACAAGCAATCCCAAATCTAGGACATTCTCCCCAAAACACTGTACAGATAAGGACTGATCTCCTCACATATTTCATTAGTCTGTTTTCCCGGAGGCCCAGCATCATATTCACCAGAAGAATAGACCTAGCCACCTGCCTTCTTTCTTTTACCCTAGAAATGCACCCTCACTTAAAACCCCGCCCAACAACTGGAGAATAAATGAATCATAGTGCACTTTTAAAAGTCTTCTTCTACCAGCTGACCTTGGAGAAACACACTGACAACCAAACAAGATGGTAGAGATTCACTGGCCCAGGGGCTTAACTGGATGTTTCATGTCCTAGGCTTCATAATCAAAAATAGAAAATATTCCTTTTTTGTGAAATTCCTATTCATTCTTGAATTTGTGAATGCGAAGATAAATGACTGTCCATATTCTATTAATTTTCTAGTGAATATATTCTGTTGACCTTATTATGAAGAGTTAATCCCTGTAAATTATGAGCAGCTATGTATCATAACTGATCTCCTAGAATGCAATCTCACTGGATATATTTAACTTATCTTGAGAAATGAAGCAGTTGGAATAAATCAGGATATAAGGCTTCTGATTTTATTTGTTATAAATACATGAACTTTTATTGATGGTGAACCTCACACCTCAGCTTATACCTGACAATATATTAGTACTGCCTGTTGCCATCCATCCTTTGGGGAAAAATAAAAGTCATACAAATAACCTTTATTTACTTTCCAATATATACCAAGACTTTATCCCAGAGGCTTTGAATCAATCATTGTATTTCATTTAAGTGCTATTGTCATCAATGACAAAATGAAGTTGCATTTAGAAAGGACACATAAGTTCATTAAGACAAGTCTTTATTACCCTAATTCTATGATGCAGTCTTCCTTAAAATATTAGTGACATTCAAAATCCAATAGAAATGACTAAGATGTAGATTAATTAAGTCTCAATACCTTGAAGAAATAAAAAGAGGAATTTTAAATTACACCTAACTTCTGAGTTTGCTGGCTTTAATAAAGTTATATTTGTATTTCAGTGAAAATTATATATTACATTATTCTTATGCTTTACTTTCTTATAGTTTGTTCTTAGTTTCCCTTCTCTCTCTCTTTCATTCACATCAGCACACTTTCTCCATAACCTACTAGCTTTAGAGGAGGTAATATATATTTTTTTAATATACAGATCACCTTATCCTACAGCTTACTGCCAATGTGAAGCCAAATCTGGTATTAGTAAAATTTTGCTACCTATTATAGTTGAATTTATTTTATTATTTAAGAGATTATTTACATTTAAAAGTTGCCTATAAAGAATTAACCTGATAATAACTTGATTTCAAAATGAAAATTACAGAAACAGACACTTGCTCTAAGCTTAAGCAGAGTAACTATTCAAATTTCATTCCTAATTACTTGACTTCACATTTCTTCCTAGCATTTTGGATTCAGACCAATAATATTACTTTTTTTTCTCGCCACATCCCAGGTGAGATCTAAAGAGATCCTTTCTTCAATTTGCATTAGCTTATAGGTAAAACATTGCTTTTCATAACATAGGTACTTTACAATACTGTGTGGACAGGAGAAATATAGCTAAAATCATGACTTTTTGAGAAAACATTGATTTTTATGTCAATTTATACCATTATATTAAACAAAAAAGAAATTAAAGAAGGCCATATGAATGTTTAATGCTATTCCCACAACATCCTTAATATTTATTTTTTAATATGTCATTTTAAAGATATATTCAGTATCTCAAACTTGAAGATCAAAGACTGAACACAATTTTAGGTTTAAAATGTATCAATAATAATTCCTTGGACTTACCTGGGGGTAGAGTGGATCAAAATCCACTTGCCAATGCAGGGGGCACAGGTTCAATCCCTGGTCCAGGAAGATCCCACATGCTGTGGAGCAACTGATCCAGTGTGTCACAACTACTAAACCTGTGCTCGGGGCCCACAACCCGCTACTGCTGAGCCTGTGTGCCAAAACTACTGTGTGCCCTAGAACTTGCACCCCACGAATACTGAACTTACACACTGCAACTACTGAAGGCTGTGTGCCTAGAGCCTGTGCTCCACAGCAAGAGAAGCAAGCAAGGAGAGTAGCCCTCACTCACAGCAATGAGAGTACGTAGAAGTGCACACAAAAAGCAATGAAGACCCAGGGCAGACTAAAACAAGTAAAATTTAGCAGTGGTACATATACACAATGGAGTATTACTCAGCCATTAAAAAGAATACATTTGAATCAGTTCTAATGAGGTGGATGAAACTGGAGCCTATTATACAGAATGAAGTAAGTCAGAGAGAAAAACACCCATACAGTATACTAACGCATATATATGGAATTTAGAAAGATGGTAATGATAACCCTGTATGCGAGACAGCAAAAGAGACACAGATATATAGAACATTATTTTGGACTCTATGGGAGAGGGAGAGGTGGGATGTTTTGGCAGAATGGCATTGAAACATGTATAACATCATATAAGAAACGAATCGCCAGTCCAGGTCCGATGCATGATACTGGATACTTTGGGCTGGTGCACTGGGATGACCCAGAGGGATGGTATGGGGAGGGAGGAGGGAGGAGGTTTCAGGATGGGGAACATGTGTATACTTGTGGCAGATTCATGTTGGTGTATGGCAAAACCAATACAATATTGTAAAGTGAAGGAGGTAAAGTCGCTCAGTCATGTCCAACTCTTTGTGACCCCATGGACTGTAACCTACTAGGCTTCTCTGTCCATGGGATTCTCCAGGCAAGAATACTGGAGTGGATTGCCATTTCCTTCTCCAACAATATTATAAAGTAAAAAATAAATAAATAAAACAAACAAATAAATAAATAAATAAATAAAATTAACAAAATTAACACTAGCTTGAAAAAATAATAATAATACTGATTCCTTACAACATATGTTTCATACCTTGGCAATGTAGTTTAGGATAACAAGAAGGGAAATTCATATGAAACTGTTCTTAGTTTAAATCCTTAGTCAAGAATTGATCCATAAGATTAAATTTGATTAATTTATACTGAGATAGTGTGAAAAACTGGTCAAGCAGCTCAAATTTTATGAATGCTGAATTTTGTAGTTATTTTCCTGAGAAAATAATCTTGTTTCTGTTTAAAACTCTACTGGGAATGTTCAATGAAGTCCATACAAATATTCAAATTTTTCCTCTCTCCACTCTCAGAAGTCCAGAGTGGAAATTCCAATAATGGGAGTAGGCAGTAGATGAATTATCTGACAACAGTCATTATGGTAATTAAAGGCAGAACAAGTGATTATAAAGATGGCTCTGATTTACATAGAAAAACTAACAATCCATTGAATATGCCATGCATGTGAATGACTTTCTTCCTGTAGAGAGCAACCATCCTTCCTCTATCTGATAAAACTGTAACACAATATGAGCTGGGGAGGGACGTGGGAGGGTTTAAGATGTAAGGGACACGCGCACCCGTTGGTGATTCATGTCAGTGTATGGCAAAGACCACCACAATATTGTAAAGAAATCATCCTCCAATTTAAATAAATACATTTAAAATAAAATAATAACAGAAGATAAAATGAAAAAAAAATAAAATAAAACTCAACTCTAATATCACCTCCATTGAAAATCCTTTCCTATCAGGTTCTCCTCCCCTGGGATTCCACTGCACCTCTCATATTGCCTATGAATTTCCCTTTTGAACTGTGAGGCCATGGAGCAGAGAACAAATCTTTTGTCTCCTTACAGTGATTAGCACACTGCAATAATGCTGAATAGAATACTGATTAAGTTACATTTTCCTGAATTTTATTGTCCTAATATATACAAGAACAATGACATCAGCCTTCAGATTATTATATACATTAAATAAAATGTCACATGAACAAAATCTCTATAATATTAGGTAGCATTCAATAAGTAAATAATAAAGTTGGAATATGTGATACTTTCAGAATAGCATTCATCTACAAAATTTTTATTCATGCATTAATGAAGGTGTTATGACAGGGTAATCTTGAAAGTCTAACAACAAAAATAAATTATGACTAAAATTTGAACACAAAACTGAGTGCAAAGTAACTGAATACATTACTTTATAAATGAAGAGCCTCATAGCAAATCTGAGCTACAGTGCAGCAAAATGCCTTTATAGAATACCATTTTAATATAATAGAAGGTAACAGGTGACCATTAAATGAACCAATATTTCAACTGATTAAAAAAGAAATGTCCAAAGAAGAAAGAAGGGAAAGGACAAACGAGACAAAATTGGAATCAATCACTACTCAGTAATTGTCCCAGTCAAACATTATATGAATGATGAAGACAGGTCTTAGAAATCCGAGAGCACTTTCTGTCTTCATGCTGTAAGCTCCCAAAGAGGTTAAGATAATAAAACTCTCCATTTTGCATGTAATAGAAAACTTGAACAACAGTCCCAAAATAGAGATGCTAGGGTTGGCTCAGTGATGACATCAGAGATTATAATGCCATCTTTGCATTAAGTACCTAAAATTCACAACAGAACTACTGTCTATCCAGACACCATATCTTAGTTACAGGAAGGCAAAAGACAGAAGAGTCAAAGGCTCTACCCCTTGAGACTCTCCTTGTATATCAAGTTCTCACAGAAACTTCACTCAGGATACTTCCACTTCAACTAAAATTGAAACATGTCTGCCCAATTCTGACTTCAAAGGAGGCTGATCAATTATTTACCCTTGTCTACTCAAAACTCATATATATCCTTTTCCCCATTACACAGAACATTCTCACTCACCACTCAGGAGAGAAAG
This sequence comes from Madoqua kirkii, assembly GCA_006408675.1. NCBI lineage: Eukaryota > Metazoa > Chordata > Mammalia > Artiodactyla > Bovidae > Madoqua > Madoqua kirkii. Next base: position 9,053 of record SJYC01098374.1, read on the forward strand.
CTCCAAAGTTTATCCAGTCACTGAATTCAGATTGCATGCTTAACAGATAACTCATTTGCCCCCCAGCATCCAGAATATACAGTGGTTGAGAAGAAAGGAACTGCAATAAAAAATCCCATTTGGAAAAAGCGAGCATCAAAATCATTCAGCTGCATTCAATCTATGTCTCATATCTAAATCAATATATATCAGAACTAGCTGATAGGATTAGTGAGACTTACTGCCCTACAATGGAATAATTTTCCTGATCAGATATACTGGAAATTCTCATCTCTTCTCAGTGCAAAAATCTTTTTTTCATTATCCATCAAGGCAGCACTTTGGACAAAGGGGATAGAGATATTCTTCCTGCAACCAGCATGGCTATAGCAACTTTTTCTTTCACCTCCATTCATTTTAAGAGATACAGTATTTTTCATCCACCTGAAGAGATACAGTGTTTGTATTAAGGATTGAATAAACAAACTGTAGCTGGCCAGGGCCAGAGATTTTATTTAAAATTCTCCTGTCAAAAATACAGTCAACTTGTATTTCTTGTTTCTGGCCCTTATTTAACATGCAAATATAACCAAACTGATCATCAAGGCATAGCCTGAAACCTGGTAATTTTGAGCTTCTAAATACAGACATCTCTCTACTACCCTCCATCCCAACAGGCAGTCTTCCACATAAATCTCAGTGGCCAGAAGCAGATCAGATGAGGACCCCTAGCTTTGAACTATGACAGAAGGTTGAAATTTCAGTTTCCAAGCCTACCTAGAGAGGAAGGCGAGGAAAATAATTAATGTGAATAGTGTTTGGGAGGCAAATTTGATGACTGCCTTTTGGGTTACAGACAGACTCTGCTTTTGTCATCTGTTTCTAAAGGAAAGGCTACATTTCCATCTTTAATACTAGGCTTCTGAGATTTGAGAAACAGTTATATTGCACCATAACTTTTCCTGATTTTATTGTCTTCAATAATAATCAGTATGGGCTTTCCAGGTGGCGCTAGTGGTAAAAAAAACACATGTCTGCCAATGCAGGAGATAAAAGAGATGTGGGTTCTGTCCCTGAGTGGGAAAGATTTCCTGGAGGAGGGAACGGCAACTGACTCAAGTGTTCTTGGCTAGAGAATACCATGGACAGGGTAGCCTGACAGGACAGAGTTCATGGGGTCACAAACAGTCAAATACCACTGAAGTGACTTAGCATGCATGCATGTATAATAAATATATTTATTCAGCTAGTGTTGTCTTAAAAGAAAGAAAGCATGATTTTATGCAGAATTTAAGCATTGTAAAAAAATTTCAAAATTCGCAAAGAAATCACATCAAAAGTTACAACTCATAAATAATAATTATTAGCATAAGGTCAATATAAGTATATGTATTTTCAATTCATATTTAAATAAAGACAAATAGAAAATAATATGACATAAATAGTGACATATGTAGATTAACAGATAGAGATGCAGACTATAAATATGAGCGCACACAGAAATTCAGAAATCTGGTTTTAGTAATAAAACAGATTATACAAGTTGAAAAAAAACTTAAGTTGTATAATGATAAGTATTACACCATAAATTTTCTTCTGTAGACTAGATAAGCTTGGAGATAAGTAAGGAATATTACTGGATATTACTAGAGATCAAAAATGAACACAGAACTAAAAGTGAAGATGGTTAAGTACATGAGCTGACTTAGTGATTATCCCGGTTGATGTCAGTATTTCTTCATGAGAAGTTGGTGGTATTTAGGGCAGGCCAACTATTCATTCTATGGCTCTGAATCATGGGAATTTAGGATGGTTAGTATCCCTGTCTCCCAGTTTCAAAATACCTGACATGGTCTCCAACCTGTGTCAACCAAAACTTGCTTACAAGGTACAACCAAATGTGTTTGAGAATCACCAGCCCCAGAAACCCTGCAGCTTTTTTATGTCAAGATGTGTTTAGGAGATGAAGACATGGCACAAGTTAAAACAAAAAATTGGGGACTGAAATTCTCATATAAAGTTCCACTCAAGGGGGTGGAACTCTAATGGAAGGCTAAAAAAGAAAAATAACTCCACTCTGGGAAAATGGAAAGACAAACAAAGTGGTCTCTTTGGGCTATGCCCTGATATATTTACCCTGAGGTTCTGAAACCACATGTCTGACCACAACAGATCTGGGGATAAATTTTTCAACACTGCCTGGTCAGAAAAGAAATAAACCAAAATTTCAGGCAGAAACTAATGGAAATTTTAAAGTATTTTTTAAAGCAAATGCATAACTATTATGGAAGGAAATTTTCTCCACACTGATTGCCCTGTATTCTTACTTCAATCCCCATTGAAGATAATGCCACTTAAAATCTAAAAACACACAATGAAATTGTTAGCCTTGAGAATTCTAACATATAAGAAACAGCTACATTAAACCACCATGTATACCGTGAAATGATTAAATATGTAAGAGAAGAAAACATTCAGTCAGTTCAGTTCAGTCGTGTCCCACTCTTTGTGACCCCTGGACTACAGCATGCCAGGTCTCCCTGTCCATCACCAACTGACGGAGAGTACCCAAACTCATGTACATGGAGTCGGTGATGCCATCCAGCCATCTCATCCTCTGTCGTCTCCTCCTCCCACTTTCAATCTTTCCCAGCATCAGGGGCTTTTCAAAAGAGTCAGTTCTTCATAACAGGTGGCCAAAATATTGGAGTTTCAGGTTCAGCATCAGTCCTTCCAATGGATATTCAGGACTGATTTCCTTTAGGATGGACTTGTCGGATCTTCTTGCAGTCAAAGAGATTCTCAAGAGTCTTCTCCAACACCACAATTCAAAAGTATCAATTCTTAGGAGTTCAGCTTTCTTTATAGTCCAACTCTCACATCCATACATGACTACTGGAAAAACCATAGCTTTGACTAGACGGACCTTTGTTGGCAAAGTAATATCTCTGCTTTTGAATATGCTATCTAGGTTGCTCATAACTGTTATTCCATGGAGTAAGTGTCTTTTAATTTCATGGCTGCAATCACCATCTGCAGTGATTTTGGAGCCTAGAAAAATAAAGTATCTCACTGTTTCAACTGTTTCCCCATCTATTTGCCATGAAATGATGGGACCAGATACCATAATCTTGGTTTTCTGAATGTTGAGCTTTAAGCCAACTTTTCCACTCACAACTTTCATTTTCACTAAGAAGCTCTTTAGTTTTTCTTTGCTTTCTGCCATAAGAGTGGTGTCATCTGCATATCTAAGGTTATTGATAACTGTCCCGGTGATCTTGATTCCAGCTTGTACTTCATTCAGCCCAGTGTTTCTCATGATATACTCTACATATTTAAGTAAGTTAAATTCTAACTGTTGCTTCCTGACCTGTATACAGATTTCTCAAGAGGCAGGTCAAGTGGTCTAGTGTTTCCGTATCTTTAAGTTATTTCCACAATTTGTTGTGATCCACAGAGTCAAAGGCTTTGGCATAGTCAATAAAGGAGAAATGATGTTTTTCTGGAACTCTCTTGCTTTTTTGCATGGGTCATGGTGGAGAGTTCTGACAATAGGTAGTCTACTGGAGAAGGGAATTGCAAACCACTTCAGTATTCTTTCCTTGAGAACCCCATGAACAGTATAAAAGGCAAAAAGATAGGACACTAGAAGATGAACTCCCAGGTCAGTAGGTGCCCAATATGCTACTAGAGATCATTGGAGAAATAACTCCAAAAAGAATGAAGAGATGGAGCCAAAGCAAAAATAGCACCCAGCTGTGGACGGGACTGGTGATAGAAGCAAAGTCCGATGCTGTAAAGAGCAATATTCTATAGGAATCTTGAATGTTAGGTCCATGAATCAAGGCAAATTGGAAGTGGTCAAACAGGAGATAGCAAGTGTGAATGTCACCATTTTGAGGAATCAGAAAACTAAACTGGACTGGCATGGGTGAATTTAACTCAGATGACCATTTTATCTACCACTGTGGCAAGAATTTCATAGAAGAAATGGAGTAGCCATCATAGTCAACAGAAGAGTCTGAAATGCAGTACTTACATGCAATCTCAAAAATGATGGAATGATCTCTGTTAGTGTCCAAGGCAAACCATTCAATATCATGGTAATACAAGTCTATGCCCCAGCCAGTAAGGCTGAAGTAGCTGAATCTGAATGGCTCTATAAAGACTTATACAAGACCTTATAGAACTAACACCCAAAATATATGTCCTTTTCATTATAGGAGACTGGAATGAAAAACAAAAAAAAAAAAA
>SJYC01098376.1:0-49385 GCA_006408675.1 Madoqua kirkii
CATGCAATAGCTATGTCTTTATGTGCAAATTTACATCAAATTAAAATAATAGTCAATTAGGTCTGTTATAATCATCTGCCTATAATTCACTGGTATATCCTCTATAAAGGCAGAATATTTACCAACTAATGGCACCCCACTCCAGTACTCTTGCCTGGAAAATCCTATGGACGGAGGAGTCCATGAGGTCGCTAAGAGTCGGATATGACTGAACAACTTCACTTTCACTTTTCACTTTCATGCATTGGAGAAGGAAATGGCAACCCACTCCAGTGTTCTTGCCTGGAGAATCCCAGGGGCAGGGGAGCCTGGTGGGCTGCCGTCTATGGGGTCGCATAGAGTCAGACACGACTGAAGTGACTTAGCAGCAACAAACTTAGCCCAGAATGTTACAAGAAGCAAGCATTTAAAACATGAGCACTTATTTACGTATTCCATTGTCATTTTGGGATTGTATTTTTGACAATTCCAGAAATATGGGTGGAAATGAGGTTAACCAATTAAATTCTACATTCTTCAAGGCTTATAAAAATGCAAGACTGGCAAAATGTCAGGTTGCCAGATTTAAAAACAAAAATAAATCCAGATAAATTTTAATGAAAAAATAAATTTTCACACAAATATGTACCAAATATTTTATGGAACATATTTATATTAGAAATAAAAACATGGTGTTTATCTGAAACTAGATCTCATTTTGCATCCTGAATTTTATCTAACAGCCCGACAAGTGGATATTCTGTAGCCCCGTATGTTTCTTCCTTTTTTAAAGAATTTCTTATTATCAAGCGAAAAGATTTTCTTTAAAACTTTAAGAAAGGTATTATATAGCCCAGGTAAATTGCTTTTATTTAGTTTACTAAGCAGCTCTAGAACAGCCTGTCCATAAACTTATAAACTAATACTGTGACCCTATTTGTTTAAAAAGCTATTTTGAAATGAAATTTTTCTTTACCATATTAAGGCATTCTAACATGAGTTTAGGAGAAAATTTTAGGCCTTACTCACCAGAAATAATCTTTGATTGATCTTAACTTACTAAAAGTAAGATAACTTCAGAGTTCCTGTTCTTGAATTTTAAATAATCTCCCTTTCCACTTGTCATTAATGTTATATATATAGGTAGTCAATTTTTTTTAGAGCAGTTTTAGGTTTACAGAAAAACTGACTGGAAATACAAAGTTCACATATACTCTAACCTCCTTACCCCTGCAAACACACAGGATTCCATTATTAACATCTTGGTATATTTGGTATAACTGATGAACCAATATTAATGCACTATGATTAACGAAAGTCTGCAATTTATACCAGGTTTCACTCTTTGTGTTGAACATTCTACAGGTGCTGACAAATACAGAATGACATGTATCCAGCATTACAATATCATACAAAATAGTTTCACGGCACTAATAATCCCCTGTGCTTCACCGATTCATTCTCCTCCCCACCTCCCTGAACCTCTGGCAACCATGATCTTTCTCGGTCACTGTAGTTTTGCCTTTTCCAAAATGTTGTGTAAGTCGGAATCATACAGCATATATAGTCTTTTCAGATTGGATTGACTTGGTAGTATGCATTTAAGTCTCTTCCAGATCTTTTCATGACTAGATAGCTTATTTCTTTTTATTGTTGACCAATATTCCAGTGTAAGGATGTACCAGCACTTCTTTTTTCATTCACCTCTTGAGAGGTATTTTGATTGCTTCCAAATTTGGCAGTTATGAATAAAGCTACTTTAAACATTTGTGTGTAGGTTTTTGTGTGGATAAATATAAGCTTTTTATGAATGATTTCTTCTTTCCATCTTTTACCAGAATGCCAAATTCAGTTACAATTACTGTTACATGAAGGTCAATGTATAATTATCGTCTGTTTTAACCTTATTTGCCTCTCAGGACAAAGTCTAATTCAGGTACACAGACCCTGGATCTGCTGTTTTGGCTTTTCTATCAGTCTTGTACTGTGATGCTCTACACTGTACAGTAGCTCTACACTGCTGTTTTCATGGCAGAATAAAAAGGGTTGATATCTTTATTTGGGAGGGGAGAGTAGTGGAAGGAATGGTTTGTGAGTAGCCTTACTTTAATGAGCTGTGTGAGCTCTTAATACCATTTCTATACCATGCCTAATTGGATCAGCAAATCATACCAAGCTGAAAGCTATATATCTATGATCAAGTGTGTTCCAAATATCTTATTCATAAACAGGGATTTATTCATTGAGGCTGCATTATTTTATATTCCTATGTGTTATATAAAGTAGAACATCAAGAAAATTAAGTCAGAATCAGACAACTGTTCAAATACTAGAATATGCAAATGTTAGAATTATTCCTAATAAAGAGCTTCGAATATGAGATAATCTCCATTTTTCATATTAAGATAATTATATACTGCATTTGTGGCTTTTGCAAACATAGCTGTAATTACCCCTGGCATTGTATTGCTTACTGTCTTTTTTCCCCACTTATTAAAGCTATTTATTTACCACAAACGCTTTGTATGCAAACATTAGTCTGCTGTTAACAAAAGTGAAGCCCAAATTTGTAATTAGCTACAGCTGTACATGCTGTTTCCTTTATTCAAAAGACTCCTATCATTGTGAAGCTGGTTAGTTCATTTTATTCTTTGTGGGAACCAATCTTGGATATGTGAGAAAGACTTTATCTCTGTATGCTGAGTTTAAATCCACTATTATCTGTTTTTAGTTGGGATGGGGAGCACAGTTTATAGCGCTAACTGAATTGAAGGCAGGAGAAGAAGAAAAAGGTCTTGAGGGAAGTTGTACCTATTGTACAGCTATGAGAGATTGTATCAGTTAATAATTTAAGCACCACTTTAAAGTTATATGTTCAAGTTACATATAATTTAATGCCAATTTACCAAAATCAAGCACATCACTTACATCATAGAATCAATATATAACCTGATGCTTTTAACTGATGGTTAAACCTATTCAATTTGTAGCCCATGGGTAGAATCTCGTGTAAAATAGCCTGGGTTCTGTGACCAGTGGAAAGTTATTTAATCTCTCTATTCTTTAGTTTCTTCACTGTAAGATGAAGATAATAACATATACTTCATTGGGACTAGTGAAGATTAAGTGAATTAATATTCATCAAACATTTAGAGCACCACCTCACACATAATAAATAATATAGTGTTAGCTACTGAATATTGTTCAAAGATCTGGTACATTGTGGTGGTGGTTTAGTCACCAAGTCATGTCCGACTCTTGTGACCCCATGGACAATAGCCCATGAAGAACTTCTATCCATGGGATTTTCCAGACAAGAATACAGGAGTGAGTTGCCATTTCCTTCTCCAGGAAATTCCTTCACATCCTCCCTCACCCCCAACCCCCAGGGATCAAACTGGGATCTCTTGCATTTCAGGCAGTCTCCTACATTGCAGGCAGATTCTTACTGACTTAGCCACCAGGGAAAGAGGTAAAAGTTTACCCTACCAATTGTTGATGTAATTGATTAAAGTATAAAGAAATAAAGTTATATCTCTGAAGTTCACTAAACTAATGGGTTCTAAAACAGAAAGGTCAGGCAACACAGTACAGTACTTCCTCAAAATCTTTTTTTTATATGTGGCTGAAATCCCTAGTAAGAGAAAATTTCCTACTGTTATTTGTTATGGTTTTAGTATTTGGAGTACAATGTAAAAAATAAGAGTATATTTGACTATTCAATGGCCTACTTCCAAAACAAAGTTGTTTACAGATTAACTGACACTGTAACCTTTGTAGTTACTACTCTAGATAGGCCCAGAAGACAAAATTAGTAAACCTGTTGAAGTTGGTTATTCACCAGCGATGATTCTAATTTTCCTGAGAAGACTCTGATATTTGACAAATGAAATATCAAAGAAAGGAGTCTAATAAAAATAAAATCAAAAAATGGCATTTTTTAAAAAACTTCACTTCAAAAGATTTACATATAAAGATCAATAGTTAGAATTTCAATTTATCAATGAAGTGTGTTCAGATAAAAAGATGTGTTTCAGTAAGTGATGCTTTCATTAAAATAGGATTTTCTTAATCTAAATCTAAAACTCACAAATACATAAATCTCAAAAAAAAAAATCCTGTGACTTTCAGGCAGAATTTGGAAGATAATACATCAATCAAGGCAAATAATATGAAGATGCTATTTCCTTGTTTTCTTTGAGATGGATTCCTAATCTAAAATAAATGCTAAGACTGAAAGAAAAATCTCTAAAAAGATGTCAATCTTATTAACAAGTTTTAAAACTAAGCCCAGTATTAATCAACTAAAAATATTGGTAGAAAATAGGAAAGTCAAGTACTTAAAAACTGAGTAACTTAGAATACATCATATTTTGCCTTTTTTAGTTTCAAAGCTGTGTGTTTGTAGATGTATGTTTAGAAGGGTAATGGTAAGGAGGAGTGAAAAATATGGACAACATTAGAGGCAAAGTGGGTCTCTGATTCCAGGCTAGAGCAACTAATCATTTCCCACAGTACACAGTCCCATACAAAAGTGAAACTTACAGGGTTCTTTACTTTGCTGTATTTAAAGTGTGCCTACACATTGAAACATGTATCTTATCATGTAAGAAATGAATTGCCAGTCTATGTTCGATACAGGATACAGGATGCTTGGGGCTGGTGCACAGGGATGATCCAGAGAGATGATATGGGCTGGGAGGTGGGAGGGGGGTTCAGGATTGGGAACTCATGTACACCCATGGCTGATTCATGTCAATGTATGGCAAAACTAATACAGTACTGTAAAGTAAAATAAAGTAAAAATTAAAATTAAAAAAAATGTGCCTACAAAGCATCACCTCCAAGCAGCAATCATGAATTATTAATACTAGTGAAATACAAATGTTTAAGTTGTGTCAGGCATCTATAATTTGGATTTGGGGCAGGTAGCAAAGTTTTATTTATCTATTTATTGGTGCATTGGATCTTATTTGCATATGTGGCCTTCTTTCTAGTTGTGGTTTTTGGGTTCAGTAGTTGCCCTCCAGCGTGTAGGATCTCAGTTCCCTGAGTGCCCCAGTCAGAGACTGAACCCACGTTCCCTGCATTGGAAGGTGGATTCTTAACCACTGAACCACCAGGGAAGTCTCCTGGAAGGTAGCAAAGTCTTAACATGTACTCAGAAGAGATTTGTTTTGAAAGCTTCATTGTTTCTGTAATCTTCTTTTAAAATTCTGAATTCAGCTCAACAGTTGCCAATTTGATTTCACTTTGTCTCCACATGAACCCAAGGCCACTGCCACTCCTGAAAGCATTAACAAGGGAGATATAGCTGCTCTTGTAATTAATTCTCTCAGTCTCAAGTTTCCTGAGAAATGCTTGAGATCTTCGATGTTCACATCTTAACTAAGCTTCATGGTTTTCAGTTGGAACTGATAAGTACTCAAGGCTCTAAAGGAAAAAAATAAGTCCAGGGCCTTGGTAACCCCACACAAGCATCTAACCTTTTTTCTTTCCCCAAAGCTATTGTTGCCTGTCCACTGATGGGAGAATTGACAGATAATTGTGGGAAATTTGGCAGAGTTTCCTTGGGTCACCGTCTTCCTGCTGATTGTGAATTGTTTCCCTGATTATAACTCTTCCCTGATGTACCTTGGTTATCACATTGAACTTCCTGCTTGAATCATGCCTAAACTTGCTATGTTCTCTAGATTCTTGACATGGGGAAACCTGCTGCTTTAGCTCTATTAAACCTGCAGTATTGTGGTTTCACTACTGCATTAATTTTTCATCACATGCTTTAAAATACTGAATTTAAGTTTTTTCCCAAATATTTATCTTAATAATTTTTTTCCTTTATTTAGTTACATATATAATTATTCACCATCTATTTCTACTTATCAAGTTTTAAAAAAATTTTAAAGTGGCCTTGTTTTTGCCATAAAACTATTCTATTTTGCCACAATGAAACTGCTATCATTTTATGACAGTCACAAATAATGAAAACTCATGAGGAAATATTTTAAAACTCTAGTGTGATGGCTGTTCTCATACTTGAAGTCTTATCCCTGTTATGAATAACAGACTGTGACCCAGAGCTTTACTGCAATGCCTATTTTCTACCAAAAATAATGAAAATCGTCTTTTGAAAAGCTTGTTTTACAAAAAGAAAATTGAACAGAATATTTTTTTCAAATGGATTGTAATTAGAACTTGTTGTATGACGGTTTCTCTAAAACAGCCTATTCATGAGATCTACCTACCAGGGAGGGTCTACCTAATGATGATGAAAACAAAAACAAAGAGGCACTAAAGCACAAAAGCTGAAGAATCAGAATCAGGGCAAGCTGCAACCATAGAAGGAGAAAGCTAAGAAATCTTCCATATCAAAAACATGAAATCACGAGTTATACAGGTAGAAGCTCAGGCAGAATGCTTCAGGTGTCCTAAACATGGCAAGCCCCTGAGCACAACAAATGCAAAAGAGAATAACAGGCACCAATTTTCCACTTTTGATCTATTGAAGGGAAAGATGACTTACAGTTGCCAAAAATAACTCTTGTGCCCCCAAATACAATTCCTGCCACAGAGCCTGAAAATGCAAACACTGCTGTTAAAGATGTTTAGAAGATGTTCATATCTCTGATACTATTCATATTCCCACAATTTGATCCTTCTTATAGTCAACTTCTCTGTCAATTCTAGCCCCTGTATTTCAACCCAGCCCTTCAGTTTTTGAAACTCTTATCTTTTTGCATCTACTTGACTAAATGCAAATTCAAGGCAGCTTATCAATAATTTTGAATTTTCCACCCCCCCTTCCCACCTCAGGAAAAGACCTTCAATATCTCAATAGAATCTACCTGTTGTATGGTTACATTAAATTTTTAACTCCTCACAACAGCTATTTTAATCCTTGCTGCTCTCCATCATTATTTACTCTAAATCTCAACATATGAATTCACCTGATTCTTCACAGAAACAAAAAGAATTATTATATGGGAAATTCTTCAGCCTCTTAATTCCTCACCTACAGAAAACAAATTGGATCCTGCTCTTATGCCCTCAGAGAGCCTCCTTTCCCTAATCTTCATACACATGTCGTTTATCACTTATCTATCTCTGCTGTATTTCCTATCCTTCCCCCCTCTCTTCAGTGGTTTTAAACTTGGTTGCAGAGCTTAATCAGTTCTTAAACTTGATTCCAGATCAGAATCACTGGAGAGCTTGAAAAATATTTATAGCTGGGTTTCAGTTCCAAAAATGCTTGTTTAATTTGTGCAGTGTTTGGCCTGGACATTAAGATATTTGAAAGCTCCTTGGGTGAATTTGATCACAGCCAAGATTGAACGTCACTGTTCTACTGGTTTACTTTCCAAAAATGCAAGACTGTTCAAAATTATTTCTATATTAAAAACAAAAGGGATGGTACAGGGAGGGAGGTGGGAGGGGGGGTTCAGGATGGGGAACACATGTACGCCCGTGGCGGATTCATGTTGATGTGTGGTAGAACCAATACAATATTGTAAAGTACACTACAATGTCCAAATCTGTGACAGTTTAAGCATCAAGTTAAATAATGACAGTGACGTTTATATCAAATGAATAAAATATCAATTCAAGAGTTTACTTTGATGTAAAGAAATAAAAAATGGAAGGCAGAGTTAGCTCTTCCTTACAATAGAATGATAGTTAACAAATGAAGAAAGAAAGCTGGAAATGGAAAAATTACCATTTGGCCACCACTGCAGTAATGATAATTGAAAATATATATTCCAATACATACTCAAAATAGTGGGTGAAAGTTGGATAAGAAATAGAATTTTGTATAATTTCAAAGTGCCTCTCCATAAAATATTTACTAATGAAATATGAGATTAAATTGGATAAAATGTGATTTTACAGTTACAAAATCAAATGATGAAAGTTAAAATCTCCAGTAATGAGATCGGTGAATATCACATATCACTCAGTAGAAGACAAAGAGAAAAAAAACCAGCATCACTTCTGTGATATTCCAGCCAAATAACATTGCCTGGGTCTAGTCACGAAGAAACAGATTGACCAATTTAAAGGACATCCTACAAAATGACTGCACTGCAATCTTTAGAAATATCAAAGTCATAAAAGTCAATGTGAGACTGAGGAACTCTTTCAAAGTGAAAAATTTTAGTATTACTAGACGCTGTGTACAACACAGGATCCTGGATCTTTTTGCTTAACAACTAAACGGTATAATTACTGAAACTTGAATGAGGCCTTTACATGAAAAGGAAGTTCTTAGAAACATTCTTGCAAACTTTTAAGTTCAAAAATGTTTCAAAGTAAAAAGAAAGCAAAACAAAAACATTGACCTTATAGCTTTCAGAAGTGTCTCTAACACTCTAAGTTGCTTCTGGTTTGTGTGCTTGTTTGTATTTACTTTTAAAGAGCTACTCTTCTAAATATTTCTTTATCTTCTTTCTGTACACTCCTGCTTTTTGAAAGGAAAGAATAAATTTGTTTTCTTCACTCATTCGTTTTCTTTCATTCTTAAGGCTTAGGTGTTTGAATTCTGCTTCTAATATTCAACTCAAATTACTCCTACCATTGTCTTTGGTGACCCTTTTGTTAAATTCAATAAAAACAATTGTTTTCAGACTTCCAAATGCTGTAGCACAACTTTTCCCTGGGCTTTCCTCTCCCCACTGCCTTCCCTTCTCACTACTTCATGTATTCATTTATTTGTCAAGTATCCAATTAACTTCTTTTGTGCATCAGATACTTCCTAGCAGCTGTAGATTACCAGTTTACCAGTGGGAATATGCTCTATCTTGTTTACCAGTGGAAACAAGGTAAACAAAATCCCTTTCTCCAGAGGATCTTCCTAAGCCAGGGATTGAACCCGTGTCTCCTGCTTGGCAGGTGAATTCTTTACCACTGAGTTACCTGCAAAGCCCAAAGAGAAGCATGGTAGAAACAAGATCCCCTGGAGAAGGAAATGAAAACCCACTCTGGTATTCTTGCCTAGAGAATTTCATGAACAGAGGAACCTGGCAGGATACAGTCCACAGGATGGCAAAGAGTTGGACATGACTGAGCAGCTAACACACACAAATAAGATGACATAAGGAGTTTGGATTTTATGTTGCTTAGAATAGAAAGATACGGTTCTGATCAAATCCTGTGGGGCTTTTTGACTTAAATTTTAAGGTGAAACTAGCACTCCTTCCCTCCATGTCTCTTTAGAAGATGTGTCTAACCCGATGGTCCCCTCCCCGATAATTTATGCTCTTCTCTAATCTTTGAGATTGATCTTCTTTTCTCCAGGGAATAGTCTCCCCTGGAGAAGGAAGTGGCAGCCCACTCCAGTATTCTTGTCTGGAAAATCCCATGGACGGAGGAGCCAGGCAGGCTACAGTCCATGGGGTCAAAAAGAGTCGGACATGACTGAGTGACATCACTTTCACTTTCTTAATCTTTGATACCTTCTAAGTGTTGCATCACAGACCCTCCACTCCTCCTGCACTACATGTACTCCATTGATCATATATACCTATGGTTTCATCTAAACTTGGTATTATCTGGTGACTCACCATGATCTATTCTCAGCTCCAAACTCAGTCTCACAGTCACTCTACATCTGCAGAGACTCAGCTAGAGAATTTCATGAACAGAGGAACCTGGCAGGATACAGTCCACAGGATGGCAAAGAGTTGGACATGACTGAGCAGCTAACACACACAAATAAGATGACATAAGGAGTTTGGATTTTATGTTGCTTAGAATAGAAAGATACGGTTCTGATCAAATCCTGTGGGGCTTTTTGACTTAAATTTTAAGGTGAAACTAGCACTTCCTTCCCTCCATGTCTCTTTAGAAGATGTGTCTAACCCGATGGTCCCCTCCCCGATAATTTATGCTCTTCTCTAATCTTTGAGATTGATCTTCTTTTCTCCAGGGAATAGTCTCCCCTGGAGAAGGAAATGGCAGCCCACTCCAGTATTCTTGTCTGGAAAATCCCATGGACGGAGGAGCCAGGCAGGCTACAGTCCATGGGGTCAAAAAGAGTCGGACATGACTGAGTGACATCACTTTCACTTTCTTAATCTTTGATACCTTCTAAGTGTTGCATCACAGACCCTCCACTCCTCCTGCACTACAGTACTCCATTGATCATATATACCTATGGTTTCATCTAAACTTGGTATTATCTGGTGACTCACCATGATCTATTCTCAGCTCCAAACTCAGTCTCACAGTCACTCTACATCTGCAGAGACTCAGCTTATCATCTTCTCCTTCAGACCAGCACCCCTCCTACATTCCCTGCTTTAGTGAATGATTACTCACACAATTCTGGGCAGAATCTTTGTAGATAGCTATGGTTACTCTAAACAATTAATTAATGACTATATTATGTCCGATTTTCTCATTAAAATCTCTTTTATTCATCTCTTTCCTGTCACCACACTATAATACCATTAGTTCAAGCATTCTTTGCATAATCTCTCAACTGAAAATACCAGTGATTTTCCTATTTCTAGTTTTGGCTCTGCCCCATCCAGCCCATTTTGCTTAAAGATGCCAGAATACACTTTCAAACTCATTTGATCAAAAGTGACTCATATTCAGACATATTTGACTTTATGGGAGTTCCACCAATGTGTCTCCTTTGCCAAGGTGGTTACTACTAATAATAAAATTTGTTATGATGATTTATTGAGTGATTGATATAAGACTCTTTTGGGTACAAGAACTATATGCATATTAACCCATTTCTCATATTGACTATGAGGTAGGTTCTATTACTACTTCCACTTTACAGATATGATAACTGATGCATAGACAGCTTGAGTAACTTGCCCCAAGGTACATAGCTAGCGAGTGGTGATACGTGTGTGTGTATGTGTACTCAGTAGTATCTGACTCTTTATGACCCATGGACCGAGGCAAGAATAGTAGAGTGGGTTACCATTTTCTTCTCAGGGGATCTTCCCAACCTAGGGATTGAACCTGCATCTTTTGCATCTCCTGTACTGACAGCCTGATTCTTTACGATCAGCGCCACCTGGGAAGCACCTCAGCAAGTGGCAAAGCTACGATTTAAACTTAATCTGACTCTAGAGTCAGTTCAGTTCAGTCGCTCAGTTGTGTCCGACTCTTTGCAACCCCATGAATCGCAGCACGCCGGGCCTCCCTCTCCAGCATCAACTCCCGGAGCTCACCCAAACCCACGTCCATCGAGTTAGTGATGCCATCCAGCCATCTCATCCTCGGTCGTCCCCTTCTCTTCCTGTCCCCAATCCCTCTCAGCATCAGAGTCTTTTCCAATGAGTCAACTCTTTGTATGAGGTGGCCAAAGTACTGGAGTTTCAACTTTAGCATCATTCCTTCCAAAGAACACCCAGGACTGATCTCCTTTAGAATGGACTGGTTGAATCTCCTTGCAGTCCATGGGACTCTCAAGAGTCTTCTCCTGAGTCAGTGCTGACTAAATTCAAACTTATTACTACAATATACAAGTCTCTGCATGGCTTATCCTTTGAAAACTTCTCAGCTCTCTTTTCTCAAACATCTTTCTCATACCACTCTCTCAGGTTATGTTAAATATATTGCAGGTCCCTTGCCAGCATCACATCTCATCTTCCATGACATTTATATGAAGTACCTTTGACTGTGATATCTCTCTTGCCTTTGTCACCCACTTAGAACTTATTTATCCTTTAAGACTGTTAAAATCCATTTTGTCTACCTCTAGGAAATCTCTTGTTGATATTGGTGTCCATTAGTGCCTTATTCTGTGCCTCCCTCTATTATACTTACATGTTTCTTTGTTTTATATTCCCCTTAACACTGAGAATTCCTTAACAGGAGGATATCTTTCAGTTCTATATCCTAGCATAGTATGTAACAATGGATGCTTTATACATCATTTAAAAATAATCAATGAAATAAATGTCACCACCATCTTTAATTATTACCACCATCATTTATTGCTATCTCATTACAGCCCAGTTTCAGGGTTATCTTGTAGATAAAGTGATCCTTAAAAATGAGGTCCACAATAGAGGAATATTGAAAAAGATAAAGGTAAATAGTCACTGAGTATAGGGAATCTAGTTGTTGATGCAAAGGCAATTCTTAGATATCTAGAGGCTACCATTAGGACACTGGATATAAGAGGAGGGGAATGAAGGTTAAAATATTATGAAGAAGAAAAAGAATACATTAAAAATAGGATGCTAAGAAATGATGCAAATGCAAATTTAACAGTTTCATTTGGTAGAATTAAATGGACTCAGCTTTCTAAGAACTTAACTATCTTTTGTTGTTGCAATAATAATTTCTTCTTGAGAAATGAAACCAATTAGTTACAGTCCTCTCACCATACCAAACTGTTTTCTTTGTTTTGCCAGCCTATAGATGTTTAGTTACAAATAGAAAAAAAAAATCTGCTAATCATTTTGCCAAGTTAGAATCTTGGAATTAAATGTGAGATTTTTGCATTCACATATATTGACTAGGGAGATCTCTATGCAGTGGACAAGTTGTTCTCTTTGGAGTGAGGTATTTAAAGAAGAGTAGTGGTGCTGGTAAAGAGGGCTCAAGAGTCTGAAAATCCAGCCAAAACTAAAGTTTAAACATTTAGAGAAGATTGGTACTTGGAAAGCTATTCACCAGTGCAAGCGTTCTAGCCTGGAAAGGTAAAAAATAAAATGCTGTTTACAAGTTTTCTCTGGTTTGTTATATAAAATGTGTTGTGCATGTGATATCTAAATTTAAAGTAACATGATTTAAACTGCACTATGTGATGAAGAGTCCTCTGAGGTCACTAAAGCTTTGATTTTCCAGTTAGCTTATTTTATAGCTAGTGCTTTGGAAACCATCAAGTCCATAACGAGATAGATCAATCAGATTGTTTTTATTGGTCTACTGCGTACCATACACTATACACAGCAGTATTCATTGAATCAGACTGCTTGGGAACAGCGGCTTTAACCTTGAGGCTTGAGCAGAGAAAATAACAGCTTCAAAATTAAATCTCCATGAATTATATATATTCTTATATAAAATTGAATTTTTAAACAGTGTCAATTGAAATCCATTGGTAATGAACCAAGTACAGTTATTTCAAAGAAGAATCATGGTCAAAACATCCCATGTTCATTGATTTAAAGTAGCTTACTAAACTTGGTATTCAAATATCAGACCTTGCAGTGGTTCATAGAAACATATTTCTTTAATGGCTTCAATAATACACTATTTAAAGGTAAAGCAAAAAGAAATACATGACCTTCAGAAGTTGCTTCAAATGCCTATGATGATTTTATTTTTTTATGTTTGTTTATGTGCCTTTCAAAAAATATAAGTATATTAAAACATGCAATGCACGCCAGTCATATGGTAAATGGCACACTTATGCTATTCCATAAATGTTCATTATTTTCTCCAGATTTTTGAGGAGGTTCAAAGATTGATATAAAAATCTACAAATTTCCTGAACTATTGGTTGTCTCAGTGCAAATCCTTAACTTTTTCAGTCAGCAAATTCCTTTACAACTCAAATGGCAATCAAGGGGAACATGGAGAAAGCATTGGAAAGATCCCTAATCACAAATAGTGTATCCTCAAGGACAAGGTCAGGAATTCACATTACAAAGTCCACAGAGTATATATAACCAAGACTCCCTTAAAGCTTACCTCTTAGCCTCTATCAGGAAGAATTTCACTAAGAAATACTCTCATAATATTTCAAGGTCTCAAAATTAAAACATCCCCTAAATATTTGATTAGACTGAAAAGGGTTAAAAAAATTATATTCAACTTTCAGAAAAAATATAATTTTTCTGCCTCTTCTTGACTTTTTTTCTTCTCTGCCAGCAGTTTTAAATTCTACAAGTGCAGAGCCAAGTCTATTAAATCCACTATTATATATCCATCACCTAGTAGGTACTCATCCAATATTTATGGAATAGTAAATGCATGAAGAGATAGATAAGTGTTGCTGCTGTTGAAATTTTTAAAAATCTTATCTTCTTGAATTTTCTGAAACAACTCATGGTGATTCTCTTTTTCCTATAGCAATCTCTTTAGAATAGTCCTTTATAACTTGGCACCAACTTGTTTTTCTAGTATTATCCTTTGCGACATTTTAAAAATACTTCTTGGCATTTGCTGAAAATATTCAATACTTTTCTTACATTAAATGCCTTTCTTATAGTAAGGCACAGTAAAGCCAGCACTAAACAAATAATTGAGAAATTTTCATGCATGCTATTTATGATGCAAAATAAGGTATCAAATTATTTCTCTCAGTCTTTACTGGTATACTGTGATCTTGTTGAACCAAAAGTAGGGGCTTCAATTAATCTATGACTTATTCCAAGACTAATCAGTATTTTCTACATGATAGGTATTCAAAAAATATTTGGGGATTAAAAGAGAAATGAAAGCTAATTCCCCTAGGCATTATTATAAAATAATCAGAAAAATGAATAATTTTTCTAATATAAATCAATGGTTTCATTCAATAGAACAGAGCTATTGACCTTGAGGTACTGAGACATCAGTCTTGAAGAAGGACCAATAGCTAGAGGCAGAACATACGGCTGAAGTCAGAGAGTGAGTGTCTAAGGGCCACTGTCTAAGCAGAAGGCATCTCTTTGGCATTTTTCTTCAAAATCCTCTGAGCCTGTGGCAGTATGGCAATGAGACTGCTAGATATATTAATAGAGCTGTAGCACTTAAGGAAGTAAATGTGACAGCTGCAATTTAAACCTGCCCTGGGGGCAAAACTTAGGAATAAAGGAGACGCATGCTTAACAAGGCTTTATATTTTAGAAAAAGTCCCCAAAAGTGCACAAAATGCACCATTGGATAAAACTAAGTTTTCTAAAAGACACTTTTCCATGGAAACTGACACAGATGGAAGAAAACGGTCCACAGGTTTGCTGTGAATCAGACATTATTCCTTTCTGCCTGCTTTGTCCTCATATATGAGGTTATATATTGAATATTTTGCAACAGAGAGTGCAACTCAGACAGGGCTGCAGCTTATCAGAGCAAGGGACCCTAATGTGGACACTGTCTTCAGTTGTATTCACAACCTTATGGAAAGGTGCTGCAAGGGAATGGTCAACTTATGTTCCAAGTGACTCCTGAGTTTATTCCTGAGTTTAATGCTCAATAAACATATATATACTGGTCATCTACCATGTAGCATACACTGAAGCAGCTTTGTATAACAGCAATGTGGGCTTAAGTAGTTGTGCAGATTCAAATATTGGCTTCTATCCATGCCTCGATGCATTCATTAAATAAACTCTGCAACTAATAAGAATATGTGTTGAGAGGTTACTAACTGCCAGACACTGGGCTAAGGGTTATATCATTTAATCCTTATAACTAATGAAAAGATACTGTGATTATGATTTCCCTTATAATAAATGGTTACATTCATTTTTTTCACTCCAGCTATAAACACATAGATTCCCCCTTGTACAAATGAAGAAACTACAGCCTAAAGAGGTGAACTAACTATTCCAGTGTGACTCAATATACATGACAAACCTGGGATGTGAATCTGGGCAGTCTGAATCTACACCCAAGATATTAATTGATACTTTATGTTGTCTCCTAATTAATTTACAATTTCAGGTTCTTATCTTTCATCTAAAAAATGAGGATAGAAAAACAGCTTCCTTGCTATCATGAGAATTAAAAAGGATGCTCTGGTTTTAATGACAGAAATAAGGTACTGAAATCATCTAACATAGAAAGCAGTCACTAACCTATCTCCATTATAATCCAGTATTATTTTGTTTTTCATTGATTTCTTCCATCCTTGAACTTTCATATATTTGATAGTTTAAACTACAGAATTTAAAATCCATCCATATCCTGTCTTGTCTTACTGGCTGTTTCCTATGCACTATAGCCTTCTATTCCTATGTGGTTAATTAACACATTTATGAATGAAAACAGTTATTCATATAGTACATATCCCACTTAATTTAGCAATTCTCAGCTGAACTTACCTTCAGTTCACTTCTCTGTGGTCTTCTGATTGGTTGGTGAGATCTCTCTTAGTTCTTCTCAGTTTGCTGAATCATCTCCCACTAGTAACAAGCTGTCACAATCTTTCCTTTTCAATGGCTGCCTTAAGGTCCAAAGTTGTGGATCAGGTGGGAAGAGCAAACCCACCGGCGAACATGATTCCTGACCTCAGTAGGTCTCTCCTCTGCATAGCTTTAGAGCCAGAGTTCATTCCCCCTCACCACTCTTTAGAGATAAGTCCAAAACAGCAACCTCCAGCACCCAAGACCCAAGCGTCTCCATTTCAAGATTCCCCTGCCAGCCTTGGCAAATCTCGTGAAATCCCGTGAGATCAGGCTTCCTCTGGGAAGAGAGGTTGCATCTGCAACACTTCAGGCAGTCCCTGAGCTTCCCTGGCCCTCAGGGAATCCCAGCCCATTCTCTTCCTCTATCAGGATTCACACATCCTACCTACAGATACCTAAAGCCACAGAGCACCCCCCTGCAGGCTCTACCTGTACCTTGCTGGCTCCCCTAGAAAACCCCACACTCCTCCAACCAGACCAGGCCTCTGCCAGGCCAACAGGTATTCTCCATGGTGCTCAAAACAAAATAAAGCCAGTTTTGATAATAAAGGTGCATTTGATTTCTATTTGCCTAACTTCTCTGTCAATTGGTTCTAAACACTAGATGATTAAAAAGGGAGGTTAAGTATTAATTCTCTAATCATTTCCCAAAAAATCCACATCTAACTAAATTATTTTTTGTTTCCACACTTGTGACTTAAAATATCAATTTTACATTTCAACTTTAACAACTGCCATATAATAAATATAATCAAGCCTTTGGTTATTTCCAAAATCTGGTTTGTTTTTCACTGGACTAAGAAATCACTTAGGAAAAGTCATCTACCACATTTCCTGATACATACTTGGTGTTTAATGAATCTAATTTACTCTTTTTCATTCCAAGTATACAACACACACGGTAGCTCAGCAGTAAAAAATCTGCCTGCCAAAGCAGGAGATGCTGGAGATGTGGGTTCCATTTCTGGGTTGGAAATACTCCTGGAGTAAGAAATGGCAACCCACTCCAGGACTCTTGCTTGGAGAATCCCGTGGACAGAGGAGCCTGGAGGGCTACAGCCGGACACGAGTGAATAACTAAGCACACACACACATAAAACACACAGGTTTCAGTACAGAAAAAAATAAGTTCTGTTTAAAATAGCTGGCTAATCAAGTTTACTTAAACATCATATCTTTGTTTTGTCCTCACAATGTCTATCTAACATGGAAATCTCTTCTAAACTATTGGCAAGCTTTGTAACCAGGAAAATTTTTTTGTATGATTCATGGTTATTCGCAAGGTGCAGTTGCAAGCAATCTGTATTAATTAGCTTAACATCAAGATCCTCTGAGAACTACCGGTTTTTCTTTGAACCTCAGATACACATTTTAGTCTTTTTCAAGTTCTTTACTCAAGTTTCTTTCAGTTTGAATTTCTGTAATTCCGAGATTAGATAGCTCAGAACTACAATTCTTGAACCTCTTCAGATAGGCTTCAGGATTCTAATTCAGTTCAGTTCGGTCGCTGATTAGTTCCCATGAATTAGACAGTGGAACAAAATCTTTGGAAGGCAAAAATAAATTGGGAGTTAACTTCCTCCAACGTTATCTATTGCTGCTACTAAAATGGTTTGTGGACACATTCATTTCTTCATAGTGTTCCAATCTTCAGTTTCATGGGTAAGAAAAGCATTTAGTCATGGTCATGGCAGGCTTTGGCCTCCTACAAAACAGTCAGTGGCTATGTGGGTATCAAAAGGAGGCTATAGCACTGGTGGAGGTAGTTTCCTAATACCTGGATTGTAGCTGTAGTGAGGTGTGTTCTTGAACGAATCTGTTCCAATACTGTTTCTACTTTCCTCTGACAGGTATAGCACAAATTTCTGAGTATTCTTGAAGGGCCAATCTAAAGCCTCCTTCCACTCCTCCATTTATTTTATAATCATTCTTTATATCAAAAAACTTTCTGTTTAAAACTGTAGCAATGTTTTCTGATTTCTGAAGTAATTCCTGACAGCTAGAGAGCTTCTAAAATTTAATTCTTGAGTCTGTACTTATTTTGCAGAACTAAAGACCTACTTTCTGAAGTGTGTGTATGCTAAGTTGCTTTCATCATGTCTAATTCTTTGCAATGCTATGGACCATAGTCAACCAGGCTCCTCTGTCCAAGGGATTTTCCAGGAAATAATTCTACAATGGGTTGTCATGCCCTCCTCCAGGGGTTTTTCCCAATCCAGTTATTGAACCAGTGTCTCTTATGTCTCCTGCATTGGCAGGTGGGTTCTTCCACTAGTGTCACTAGGGATGCTCAAATATTCTAAATACATTAATTATACACACACACACACACACACACACACACACACACACACTAGCATTATTCTCAAAGGCTTTAAAGAACTATATTTCATTCAGTACTTTGAATTTGCAAGTGAACTGTCATGGATGGGTCATTATAACAAGAAATTGACTTATATTTTTCTATTTCTATCATCACAATTGTCATAGAATTTGAAATCAGATACTATTGATAGATATACTAGTTGTGCATAGTTTAACAACATTAAATATAAATTAGCAGCTATGGATAGCTTTCATATAACCATATATACTATTTTAAACATCTTTTTAGCAATTATAAATATGTGTTCTACCAATGTTTTTTAAGGTTTAAAGGAACCTGAGGACTCATTAAATTTTCACCAATAAAGAACTTTATTAAAAGAGGACTTGTGGAAAGGTTCGTTAGCTTTGGAAAGGATCAAAACCTAACCTTTACAAAAGAAAGAGAATATTCCTCTTTTTTTCCTAGCAGCTACATTTTCTGGGACGATTCGAGTTATGCTGACAGTACCAGATGTCAGTAGCTAGGAAAGCAAGCCAAAATAATGAAATTTTTAAAAGTCAGAGCAGAAAGCAAAACAAGGCAATAGATAATTAAAAGAATATTGGGGGTGCATAAAATTAATCAAAACATGAAACAAGTCTTTCTAGTTACAAAATTGAAGTTACATTTTATAATTTAACTAACTATGAACTATATCAAATCAGTTGTATGAATGCAGAATAGGTTGAAACCCATCAAAGTTTATAGTATATGCAACCCAAGAGTTCATAAAAGGAAAAGGCAAACCCAACGTAAAAACAGGTCTATTTCTGATTTACAGCATGAGAAAGATTTATTCATCAAGCCTTTTACAAGTACTAATAAATTTGGGGTTTTTTGTATGGAATAGCTAGAATGTGGTCAGTTTGTTATATATTGTTGGTTGCTTTTTATATTTTGTTACAATAATACTTTATGAACTAGATTTCCAACAATTCTTGTGGTGGGGTAAATTGCGAGCTGCCACAGAGAGTAGATCTTACAACACAAATTTCAAGATTCTGAATATTCCTAAACTATACCTAGATTTATTTTAGGAACAAGATTGCAGGGTCTAGCAGGGTGAAATAGGTTCTAATGGACAAAAATCTGAACCTAAGGTAGACAATCACCTTGTCACTCTTACTAGACTTTTCCACTTAATAGCTTTTAGTGCCTACGATTGTATTTAGTTTCCAAGCACGGGCTTCAGTAAAGAATGAGAGTTGATAGGGAGACTTTTAGGAGAAGAAAAAGACAAGATAATGGATGATTTATACTGCAAACTTGTACCATTGATTTGGCTGAGTTTTCTTGAAAATATAGCCTCAACTTCTGCATGAAAATTCAGGTCTATATAACTTAGTTCCTTAAATATATGTAAAAGTTGTCATATAACTGGAATTGAACTTTATCACTTTAAATACTGACATTAAAATAAGAAGAAACAGTGAAAGACATATGCTTATAAAGAGGAAATAATCCCATGGACAGAGGAGCCTGGAGGGCTACAGTCCAAGTGTCGCAAGAGTCAGACACAACTTAGTGACCAAACCACCACCACTGAGTTCACATACTGAGGTTTCATAATATAATCCTAGATTTATCATGTGATACATATATACTAAATAAATGGCATTTGAATAAGAACCCAGGATAGGAAAAGCATGCCACAGAAGGGCATGCCAGCATTTTGCATTCATACCACCATAAAATGCCTTTCTACCTTTTTGCAAAGAACATACTTCTGACATGTATTTATTATATTTCAATTAAATTCAAGGTGTTTCCTTTAATTGGGTCATTCCATAAATGAACCAATCATGCATAATAAGTTGTATATTTCCCAACCACTGAGAAGGAAAAAAAGTTGATTTATCATGTCTAAATCATAGTAGGGATGCCCTATTATAGAACAAAAAGTTAGGGACAAACATGTTAGACTACCTGAAAAGAGTTAGCAAGGCCAAGACATGCCATAATCTATATAATTTGAACGAGGTTTGCAATCAGACTTGAAGCACAATTTGTATTTCTCTAGCTGAAAATGTGACTCTACACATTTTGTTTTGAAATCACTAAATCAAATTTACACATGTGTCTTGATTAGTCAATCAAAAGAAACAGTAAAAAATAAGTTTTCTGGATTTGATAGGAAATGATGTTATGGAAATAAATTGGTGAATATTTGCCTGACAATCTCCTTGTTGCCCTACTCAAAGATTACTTTTCTCCTCTAGGAAGGATGATGAGAATTAAGTAGTAATTATCTTTTACATAATTAATGTACTTTGCTAAAATATGACTGTATCCTTGAGCCATCTTTGCTCTAGCCATGGTTAATAAGCTCATATGAACTCAGTTAATTTTAACTGTAATTTGGTGTTATTTAGGATATCCTTATTCATAATATCACCTCTTACCTACAGTTAACAACAGTCCATGCAACATTATCCAGCTTAGTTTTAGTTCAGGATAGTTAACAGGTAAAAACAATCTATAGAACTCTATGATATTAAGACAGCTATCATTTTACAAATGCAAATCAAGGTTTATAACATCTTTTCACAATTTGTTTTCCTGACTTTATGTATTTATATATTACTTTAGGGACTTATCTTATAGTCCAGTGCTAAGACTCCACTCTCCCAGTGCAAGGGACCCAGGTTTGATCCCTGGTCAGGGATCCCATAGGATGCAACTAAGAGGTCTCAGGTCTCAGCAAAGATCAAAGATTCTTGCATGCCACAACTAACACACGGTGTTGTCAAATAAAAATATTTTTTAAATAGGTATATTACTTTGGGCTTCCCAGGTGGCACTAGTGGTAAAGAACCCACCTGCCGATACAGGAAACATAAGAAATGCAAATTCCATCCCTGAGCTAGGAAGATCCCCTGGAGGAGGGCATGACAACCCACTCCAGTATTCTTGCCTGGAGAATCCCATGGACAGAGAAGTCTGGTAGGCTACAGGGTTGAAAAGAGTCAGACACAACTGAAGAGACAGTGTGTGCATATGCAGGAGTGTGCACACACACACACACACACACACATTATGGTTTTTCTCACTTTTTAATTCATTCCTCACTTAAACTTTCTAGTCTGAAAGTTCACTTAAAGTGTTCACTTTATTCACTTAAAGTTGCATTGAATTCCTACTCTGAGCCATGTTGTATATACTCTTTTCAACACCAGGAAGCCCAGAAACCTTGATGCCCCCTTCCCTGAGGTAAGCGTTCCATTAAATTTTGTGATAATCACTTTCTTGATTTTCTTGAGTTCTACAATTCATATGTGTATGTGTATGTTAGTCGCTCAGTTGTGTTTCACTCATTGCAACCCCATAAACTGTACCTTGTCAGGCTCCTCCATCCATGGAATTCTCTAGGCAAGAATACTGGAGTAGGTTGCCATTTCCTTCTCCAGGGGATCTTCCCAACCCAGGGATCAAACCCAGGTCTCCCACATTGCAGGGAGATACTTTATGATCTAAGCCAAAAGGGAAGCCCATATATGTATGGCTAATGATTATAGTTCAATTTTATCAGATTTTGAGAGGGGAAACATAAAGTATCAGTCTTTTGTGACTTGAATATTTTATTCTTTGGCTCAAAATTAGGGTTTAGAGATTTATTCATGCTGAAAGGTATACTTACAATCTGTTCTTTTCAATTGTTATCTATATACTTAAACATATCACAATTTTTTATCCATTTTCTTTATAGAATTTCAGTTTTTCCAGATTTTTCCATATAAAAATAGTGATAGGAACATTCTTATATTAACATATACATACCATTTATGTAAATATATATATTTAGATACACAAGGTTTTATATATAATATTTTTATAACTTTTTGCATATATGAGGACTTTGGAGTAAAATTGCTGGGTCATTAAATATGTGAATCTTCAATTGTTTCAGCTACTGCCAAGCTCTTATTTAATACTGTGGTAAAATCAATAGTTTATGCAAGTACCCAATGTTCCACAACTTTGCCAACACTTAATTTTCTTAGATTTTTATGTCTTTGCCAAACTGGTAGGTTTATAATGCCATCTCATTGCATTTTAATTTGCATTCACCTAATTACAATCAGTTAAGCATCTTCTCATATGTCTATTCAACCATATTATATTCTAAATGCTTTCTAGTTTTTCCATTCATGATTAAGGTTTTTAATCTACTTGGAATTTGTTTTTTACTTATGATAGGAAGTTTGAGGCAAGTTTTGCTTTTTTCCATACATTTACCCTATTTATTGCAAATTTATCTTATCTTGTTCTGTACCACCATCTCTCAGAGGTACTAGGTATTCATATAGTGTGGGTTTCTAGGTCTGTTATTCACTTGCTCTAAGTTTTTATCTGTGTATCAATGCCATAGACTTAACTACTATGTGTTTATAGTTGGTAGATATTTGGGCCACTCTGCAGCAGCAGAATGGGCCAACACCCAAACTTGGTTTGTATGAGACACATAGAATGCCACACAAAGACCAAGAATATGTGAAAAAGTTTATTATTTATATAATTATGCTTTCTGGGGAGATCAGAGAAGCCTTCCCAAGTAGCTCCTTAATGCCTTGAAAGAGTAATGAGATGAGACTTGCTTAGGGTTTTTATTGAGGTAAGGGGTAAAACCAGGGTGTGTTACAACACATGGGCAGAAACTTGATGGCTTTAATATCCTGCTGTGCCAAAAAAGTAAGCACATTAGACTTAATTATTTTGCCTAGATGTGGGGCAGAATGGGAAGAGGAAAGAGGAAAGCTGTAGGTAGTCAAATTTTAAATTATGGAGACAGATTCCTTAGTACAATTTGCTCCTGGTGTTAACTGATGACTAGATAGGCCTAATTTTGTGATTAAATCTGAACTTGTGTAAGCCATTACAATGCTGTATGAGGCCTATAAACTGAAGCCTATAAAGGAGGTGAAAGTTCTATTGAACCTTGTGTTTGAGCCCTACATTGTGTTTTCTGAGCAGTGAAGTGAGTGGTTTTGTCATGATCAGTAATGTCTGGAGCTCCAAAGATAATGAGTAGTGTCTTACTGTGTCCTTGGATTATGGCTTTATGATATGCAGAGGCATGTGTGGACTTGATTTATCTTTGGGGTGTCTGAAAGGCAAGAGATTCCTAATGTCTTTGCCCTAAAGCAGACAACCTTACATGAGGATTTATTTTTCTGTCTTTGGCTACAGGAAACAACCAAACTATTTGAAATGCCCCACAGGTGTAAAACTGTGCATATGAGGCCTATTGTTGTCCAGAGCATTCAGTGCTAAGATGACTGCCTGAAATTTGGCCAATTGTGCTGAACCCTGAGTCCCATCCTTTATCAGGATAAATATAGGAATAAAAAGCAGCAACTCTCAACTGAGCTCCATCACGTGTAATGGTGCTATACTATCCATAAGTTCCCCTTGCTACTCACTCAGTAAATCCCAAGGAGTCATGGAGTTAGCCAAGGAGTCCTCCAGTACTACAGTATTTGGCAGAGGACTGGACACAGGAGAAACCACGCTCTCCTGCAGGTAGAAGCCCAGGTTTGGCTCCACTATGTAGCAAGGAGGTTTTAACAGCCATGCTGAGATCACAGTATGCTGTTTCCTTGACACAAGGCACAATAGGCAACTAGATACAGACGGTTATAGGCCTAGGGTCTACAAGAGCTTCTGTTTCCAAGAGAACCCATTTTATGGACAGCAACGTCCTCCCTACTAGCACAGCATGTAATATGGAACAAAGGTGGACAGTTTCTTGCATCAAAGACCATTTGCTAATCATGACCATTATGGAAAGTCCAGAGACTAGAGAAGGTATAAGAGGTTGTGCCTCTAAAATGAAGGGGTATCTGGGACTTCTTCAAGCACTATCAGGAGTACCTGTTGTATTTCAATTTGGATCAATGCTAGAACCTTTTGTTGGAGGGTCTCATTCAAGGTGGGTTCATTTACAAATAACAGCATAGATGGCTTCTAGAAAACATAATGGTGGAATATACTGCCTCTAGAATCTAGAAAAACCTAAAAGATGTTGTGGGTGCTATGAGGGTCATAGAAATTTCTGGACACTGTCAGAGCTGAAGAGGCCTTCAGCTGACCAAATGATTTTCGGAAGCTTAACAGAGATGGCAGAGGTTCACAGCATGTGCGAGTCAAGGATACAACTTTTTGTGTGTGTGAGTGCCATTGTATTTTTATGTGCTGTATGAGCCTTGAAATGAAACTCCTCAGAGGAGGAACTTATCAATGCAGTGTCATATCTGTGATCTTGGAGAAATTTACATTCAGTTAACATTTGTGTGAGAAGGTATATTTAGGAATCTCCAGAAGTTAAAGAATTTTGCAACACAAACTTGTATAAATCATGTCAATAAATGATTTTTTTGTCATGTCAATAAATGATCTCAGTAAAGCTGGTAAAGAAAGCTAAGTCAAATTATGACTGAAAGACTGCTGAAACAGACACTGAGCAGAGCATATTCGCCAATTCTATAATAGCAAAGCAATTACTAAAGGCTGACTGAATGGAATCAGTAATTTCAAATTTCAAAAACATTAGGTAAAGAAGCCTCAACAGGACACACTTCATTAAAACTGTGTTAATCCACTAGGAGATGGTACTCTTTCTTTGTAGGTTAAAGTGTAGAATAAATTGAGCTATCAGATGGAGATGCAATGAGGATAATCACACTTTCTCTACAAGTTTTGTATCAATTCAGTCCTCATGTGCCTTGGTTTAATTACATTGTATCACATTAGTTATTCTAATTGAGGCAGAGAGGGTATATTCATGGGGTCCCCTTTTACCAAACCAATTTTTAATTGGTAAAAACTCTATTTAATTTTAATTCATTATTTATTGGCAAAGAGTATTCATGTGCACTATGTGACATTTTGGCACAATGGATGCTATGATCATTGAAAAGTTAGAAAAAATAATAATGCTCGTGGTTAACATAAGGCAAACCTATTTGTTCTCTATTTTATATTTGGTAATTCCCCTAAGGATATAAGGACACTTAATTGTGTAAATTAAGTGAGACTTCCAGATAAAATTAGTTTAGTCACAATTTTAATTAACCAAGATACTTGCCAGTTGGTATATTTTCAGTTCAGTTCAGTTCAGTAGCTCAGTCGTGTTCGACTCTGCAACCCCATGAATCGCAGCACGCCAGGCCTCCCTATCCATCACCAATTTCTGGAGTTCACTCAGACTCGCGTACATCAAATCAGTGATGCCATCCAGCCATCATGACATTCTCGGTCGTCTCCTTATCCTCCTGCCCCCAATCCCTCCCAACATAAGAGTCTTTTCCAATGATTCAATTCTTCACATGAGGTGGCCAAAGTATTGGAGTTTCAGCTTTAGCATCATTCCTTCCAAAGAAATCCCAGGGCTAATCGCCTTCAGAATGGACTGGTTGGATCTCCTTGCAGTCCAGAGGATTCTCAAGAGTCTTCTCCAACACCAACAGTTCAAAAGCATCAATTCTTTGGCTCTCAGCCTTCTTTACAGTCCAACTCTCACATTCATACATGACCACAGGAAAAGTCATAGCCTTGAAAAGACAGACCTTTGTTGGCAAAGTAACATCTCTGCTTTTCAGCATGCTATCTAGGTTGGTCATAACTTTTCTTCCAAGGAACAAGCATCTTTTAATTTTGCAACTGCAGTCACCATCTGCAGAGATTTTGGAAACCCAAAAAATAAAATCTGACACTGTTTCCACTGTTTCCCCATCTATTTTCCATGAAGTGATGGGACCAGATGCCTTAATCTTTGTTTTCTGAAGGTTGAGCTTTAAGCCAACTTTTTCACTCTCCTCTTTCCCTTTCATCAAGAGGCTTTTTAGCTCCTCTTCACTTTCTGCCATAAGGGTGGTGTCATCTGCATATCTGAGATTATTGATATTTCCCCAATCAATCTTGATTCCAGCTTGTGTTTCTTCCAGCCCAGCATTTCTCATGATGTACTCTGCATAGAAGTTAAATAGCAGGGTGACAATATACAGCCTTGATGTACTCCTTTTCCTATTTGGAACCAGTCTGTTGTTCCATGTCCAGTTCTAACTGTTGCTTCCTGACCTATATATAGGTTTTCAGATGGTCTGGTATTCCCATAGCTTGTGTTTCTTCCAGTCCAGCGTTTCTCATGATGTACTCTGCATAGAAGTTAAATAAGCAGGGTGACAATATACAGCCTTGACGTACTCCTTTTCCTATTTGGAACCAGTTTGTTGTTCCATGCCCAGTTCTAACTGTTGCTTCTTGACCTGCATACAGATTTCTCAAGAGGCAGGTTAGGTGGTCTGATATTCCCATCTCTTTCAGAATTTTCCACGGTTTATTGTGATCCACACAGTCAAAGGCTTTGGCATAGTCAGTAAAGCAGAAATAGATGTTTTTCTGGAACTCTCTTGCTTTTTCCATGATCCAGCAGATGTTGGCAATTTGATCTCTGGTTCCTCTGCCTTTTCTAAAACCAGCTTGAACATCAGGAAGTTCATGGTTCATGTATTGCTGAAGCCTGGCTTGGAGAATCTTGAGCATTACTTTACTAGCATGTGAGATGAGTGCAATTGTGCAGTAGTTTGAGCATTCTTTGGCATTGCCTTTCTTTGGAATTGGAATGAACACTGACCTTTTCCAGCCCTGTGGCCACTGCTGAGTTTTCCAAAGTTGCTGGCATATTGAGTCTAGCACTTTCACAGCATCGTCTTTCAGGATTTGAAGCAGCTCCACTGGAATTCCATCACCTCCACTAGCTTTGTTCATAGTGATGCTTTCTAAGGCCCACTTGACTTCACATTCCAAGATGTCTGGCTCTAGATTAGTGATCACATCATCAAGATTATCTGGGTCATGAAGATCTTTTTTGTACAGTTCTTCTGTGTATTCTTGCCATCTCTTCTTAATATCTTCTGCTTCTGTTAGATCCATACCATTTCTGTCCTTTATCGAGACCATCTTTGCATGAAATGTTCCCTAGGGTTAGGGAAAGAAAAACACATTCATCTGACCATTTCTGGGAACTGAACCTGAAGCAGAGGATGGACACATGATATATGCATGGCCCCTGTGACTCTGAGCAGATACATGAGAAATAAACACACCCTGACATGATAATGATAGCTTGGATTCATACAGTTCTCATC
Organism: Madoqua kirkii; assembly: GCA_006408675.1. Lineage (NCBI taxonomy): Eukaryota > Metazoa > Chordata > Mammalia > Artiodactyla > Bovidae > Madoqua > Madoqua kirkii. The sequence goes on from SJYC01098376.1 coordinate 27,579, forward strand.
CAACCACGACTTCAAAGTGCTATCCCAAACGCTACCTCATTCATCTTCTCAGCATCCCTCTAAAGTGGTGAAGACAGATATAATCATCCCCAGTTGCAGACGGGGAAAGATGAGGTATCAAGAAGTTCCTGCTGGCAGTGATGATGCTTTGACACAAGTCAGACTCTTCCATTCCCAGTCCAGTGTGCTCTTTGTTGAGCTCTGGTACACATGCATACACATCCAGAAACATATGTGTGTCTGCTCACCAGCTTCCTTCAAAACTAATTCCTCCTCCAACCCTCCTACACTGTCAGTGGGGATGTACAATGGTGTGGCCACTGTGGAAAACAATGTGGAGGTTTCTCAAAACACTAAAAATAGAATTACCATAAGACCCAGCAATGCCACTCCTGGGTGTTTACCTATAAAAACGGAGAACCCAGATTAGAAAAGATACATGCACCCCAGTGTTCACAGCTGCACTGTTTACAATAGCCAAGATATGGAGCAGCATAAGTGTCCATTGACAGATAAATGGGTAAAGCTGTGAAAAGAGTGAAGTTTTGCCATTCACAAAACAGGGGTGGACTTGGAGGGCATTATGCTAGGTGAAATAAGTCAGAGAAGGACACAAACTGTATGATATCACTTATATACAGAACCTAAAATACAAAAAAAACTACTGAAGATAACATTAAAAAAGAAACAGACTCACAGATACAGAGAACAAACTAGTGGCTACCAGCTGGGCAAAGGAAGGGGGCAGAAGTAATATAGGTGAAGATTAAGAGGTCAAACTCTTCGGTATGAAATAAGCTATAGGGGTATATTGTACAACACAAGGAATACAGCCAGAATCTTATAATAGCTATAAATAGAATGTTAGTTCCTCAGCTGTGTCCAGCTCTTGTGATTTCATGGACTGTAGCCTGAAAGGCTCCTCTGTCTGTCAGATTCTCCAGGCAAGAATACTGGGGTGGGTTGCCATTCCTTTTTCCAGGGGACCTGCCCAATCCACGGATCAAACTCAGCTCTGCTTCACTGCAGGAAAATTCTTTACCATCTGAGCCACCAGGGAAGCCCATATAACCTTTAAAAATTATGAATGACTATTCATAATATTCCTTGATGCATAATAACTATTTATTACAGGTCATGGTGATTCTTCCCATTTCCTCTCCATCAGCAAGTCTGCCAGCTACCCGCCCCCAAATATATTTCAGTTTCTACCTACTTTCCTTTGTCTTCTTCGCACCTTTATTTCAAGCATCATGGATCTTGGCCTCCAGCCCTCCTCATCAGCCTCCCTGCCTCTGCTCACGTCTCCATTGTCTGCCCTGGACGTAGTAGTGACATTCTGAGCGAGTGGCAACAAATGTATGTGTGTGCATTTACTTAGCTGCTCAGTCGAGTCCAGCTCTTTGTGATCCCATGGACTGTAGCCTGCCAGGCTTCTCAGTCCATGAGACTCTCCAGGCAAGAATACTGGAGTGGGTTGCCATTGCTTTCCTCCAGGGGATCTTCCCGACCCAGGAACTGAATCTGTTTCTCCTGCGTGGACAGGTGGACTCTTTACCAACTGTACCACCTGGGAAGCCCCAATTAAATATTTATCTCCATCCTAACTGCATAAAGGACATCTAAGGGTAATGGAACCACCGTGCAGAAAGACGGAGTCCTGAGGCACCATGATTGTCAGGAAACAGGGCTCTTAGCAGCTCAGAGAAGGCAAACCCAGAGGGGCTATTTTGGTCGCAGGAGTGGGAAGATGCTACAAACTCCACTGTCTGGCAAAAAAATCCAAGCAGATGGAATATTTATAGGCCCCTCCCTGGGGACTTCAGCTCAATCGGGATGGATGCTGGGGAGCAAGGGTGAGGAGTGGGTGGCAAATGACACCTTCCTCTAGTCTCCCTACGATGTCTGAGGAGCTGCTTGACTGGGGAGGAGCCAGAGCTCTCTAAGTGCCTCTAATCCTAACCCAGGCTTCAGGGATGGGTCCTGAGGTTCAGTCCAGCCAGAATCACCTTCTGATTCTTTGAAGAGCTCCTTCAAAAATGCAGGCTTCCAGCCCGTCCCTAGGGATGCTCTCTTACCAGGACGAGCATGGGTTTGGGAATCACGCTGTTCTAACAAAGTGACGCTAGGCTGCAGTTAAGAAAGGACCAACCTAGTCACCCAGAGCTGAGCAGGGAAGCTAGTCCATCAAGGGCCCTCTGGGCTTTGGTTACTAAAGCCAAGGAAATGTATAGGAGCTCCAGCCAGTGCTGGTTTGCCGCAGTAACAGAAAGGACCTGCGTGTTGCAACCTACTTTCATTCTGGTCTCCCCTCTTCCTACCCACCCCACTGTCCAGGGCTCGGCCTCTCATCTTAATAAAAGCTGCACAGATTTTTATATAAAGGATATCAGTTAATAAGGCAGCCAAAATATTAGCTTTCCCAGAGAAACACACATGGCTGCCCTGAGTTAACTCAGGACCCAGATGTGGTCCAAGGTCATTCACATCAAGCGTCAGAAGGTCCAGCAACTTATCCTGTGAAATGCCACTGGAAGCATGCCAAAGAGACTGCTGACCCAAGTCTAAACATAAATGTAACTTACCTGAAGAAAATGTACTAGGATGTGTTCCTTTCTGTGAAAAATACTTTCTTGTCAAACTCCATTTTCACTTCTAAAGTTTAAACCATGAAGTGATCTTTTTGCTTCTAAGGCAGTCTTCCTGAATATCTATCACTTTATCTAACCATCTTCATGAAATGAAATTCCATCATCTTTCTTGGTAACCCATCTGTAGCCCACTAGGCTCCTCTGCCCATGAAATTCTCCAGGCAAGAATACAGGAGTGGGTAGCCAGTTTCTTCTCCAGGGGATCTTCCCGACCCAGGGATCAAACCTGGATTTCTCATATTGCAGGCAGATTCTTTACCATCTAAACCTTATATATTTGAGGTTGAAATATAAGGGGAGTGCCTTATACCTTTGAGGTTGTTGTTTATCAAATTTCAGATTCTCTGTTCAAATTAAATATAAAGGTTGACTTTTCTAATGGCATTTAAATGGGCCAGTTTAAACACACACTCACACTCATGGGACACTCATAATGTAAGACCCAGGTTTCTGTTTTCATTATAATATTGGGTCAAAAATGTGGGCCTTTCTCCATTTACTTCCCTGATTCATGTGTACACTCATATGTAAGCCTAGATTCCCTGATCTCAAAATGAGTTGAAATGATCCCATCATAACATTTTCTTTTGTCTACAGCCAACAGGTCACCTTTGCTCCTTCTTGCTCCCAAATAAACCTATTTATTCATGTTCTTAAAAGCACAGTTATCATCACACTAGATACTGATGGTGTTACACTCCAAACCTGTTCTTCCAACTCTTGCCTGAATTCAGGATATGATTGTCCTCCTTTTACTGAAATCAGATTGCTCATTAATTTTCTGTCCTTCAGTCCTCTCAACCTACACTGCCAGAATTTTCACCCCAACATTCACGTTCTTTCTTAGAATTTCTGTCTTCATAGCTTCTTTGGCCTCAGAGCTTATTTTCTTTTTTTGTAAATTTTGGGTAATGTGTAAATCAGACAAGCATATGAAGTTTAAAGGTGCAGTGTGAAAACCTTGCTTTAAAGTAAGAAGCATAATATTTAAAATTAAATTTCCATCATCCTTTAATTCCACATAAATTAATCTGATGAAATAGCTAGTAAATTTATTATAAAGCACTCCCCTATGTAAATTTCCATAATGTATGATAAAGTGAAGTCACTCAGTCGTGTCCAACTCTTTTCGACCCCATGGACTGTAGCTTACCAGGCTTCTCTGTGCATGGGATTTTCCAGGTGATAGTACTGGAGTGGATTGCCATTTCCTTCTCTAGAGGATCTTCCCGACCGAGGAATTGAACCTGGGTTTCCCACATTGTAGACAGACCCTTTCCCGTCTGAGCCACCAGGGAAGTCCATGTATGATAAAAGTACTTAATAACTCATCAAAAAATGTATCAATGGTTATATTAATGACTTAGGCCTAAGCATGGCAAAATAGAAGATGTTCTTAACCATCCCACTCAATTTAATCTTTTTTCCTTGTGATTTAAAATGAGTGGACCCAATAAATAGATAAAACACATGTACACCCGTGGTGGATTCATGTTGATGTATGGCAAAACCAATACAATATTGTAAAGTAAAAAAAAAAAATTAAAATTAATAAATAAGAAAAATGAGTGGCTACAGAGTTTTTTTAAAAATAGGGCACCAGGAAAGTATCAGTCCACTTGATATTCTCTCTCTTAGACAAGATTGTGGAAGACTACAGATTAAGATAATTTGCCTGTTTTCCATGATGCTTTTATGCAAAAATGATGATTTGCATAATTTCTTTTCAGTGTCAATTGAATTTCTGAAGCTTTTTTCAAGCAAACTTCCACATGTCTCCAGTGTACACCATCTGTCTCATCTCTTTTTCTCTTTTTTTTTTTAAAGTATTACAATTATCTTGTAACTGGAGCTGTCAAATCTTTATTCCCCAAGGATTCTTTCCTTTGATAAATGAAAAGGAACTGTATACACTGTTATGTGTGGTTGTACAATTGTGCTGGGGGTTCAGGAAAGGTTAAATGTTCAAAGAAGTTATGGCTATGTTGACATATTGGAGGAAATGTGATCAAGTAAGCTGACTAGACATTTTAAATCAGATTTACTCCAGGAAGATGAAGGAATATTTAGTCAAAAGATGGGGAGATCTTAAAGCAAAAGGAAATTGAAAATAGTCTTTCTAGGAGTTCTATGGCCCAAACTCCAAGCATTAGAAAAAAAATATGAGGAAAAGATGATGACCGTATAGACGACAAATTGCTTATAGAGCCTGCTGGCATTTGCAGATGGTTGATGCTTATACTGGGGAGTCAAGTTTTATGTTTACATAGTAAGTGTATTCACAGCAGGAACTTCCAGGAAATCTCATGGGTTGCCAAGAAAGTACATATTGACGTATTACATTGAAAAAAATTCTGCCAAAAACGTTTAAAAACCTTTTTAAAACTGATGTTTGCGAGGAAATGGCAATAGATAGAATTTATGTAGCACTCAGAATTTATGTAGCACTCAGAATTTATAACCACTATATTTTATAGCATTTCATAAAAATTTTACTTGCAACTCAATGCGAGCAATTTATAGAACTCTAATTACTGAAATTTAGTTAAGAAGCTGCAGAGTACAGTTAAAGCTTCAGCTATCCAGAATTCCTGAACTATGGATCACTCTGGAAAACCAATTTTTATTTAGATGAAAGTATTGGAGAGATAGTATACCTTTCCCTGATTTTTTGAAATAAAAAACACAAGAGGTTAGCATTTACAGATGATTCCAGGCCATAATTGCAAATATTGATTATTGTACAAACAGAATAAATAGGACTGTGGAGTCAGATTTGAATAGAAGGGCTGTAGAAAGTTTACTCACATGACTTTAAGACAGTTATTTAATCTCTGTCAGCCTTAGTTTCATCATCTGGAAAACGGAGACAATGTACTGACCTCTCAGATTGTGGTGAAACTTAAAAGAAAGAAGACATGTGTACAGATACACTTGGTGTATCTATATGGAACTTAGCATTGTGGGCAGGAGGAAAAGGGGACGACAGAAGATGAAATGGCTGGATGGCATCACCGACTCAATGGACATAAGTTTGAGTGAACTCCGGGAGTTGGTGACAGATAGGCAGGCCTGGTGTGCTGCAATTCATGGGGTTGCAGAGTCGGACACGACTGAGCAACTGAACTGAACTGAAGAGCTTAGTAAACCTTCACTAGTCTTAGTAGTAGTAAGAGTATGATTATTTTATTTATGTATTTCATTATTCTATTATTGTAGTAGATTTACAATGTTGTTAGTTTCTGGTGTACAGCAAGGTAATTTAGATTTATACACACACACACACACACACACACACACACACACACACACACAAATATTGGCTTCTCCAGTGGCCCAGGGGTAAAGAACCTGCCTGTAATGCAGGAGTCACAGGATAGGCAGGTCTGATCTTTGGGTCAGGAAGATCCCTGGAGAAGGGCATGCCTACCCACTCCAGTATTCTTGCCTGGAGAATCCTATGGAGAGAGGAGCTTGGTGGTCTACAGTCCATGGGGTCACAAAGAGTTGGACATGACTGAAGCCACAAAATTAAAAGACGCTTAGTCCTTGGAAGAAAAGTTATGACCAACCTAGATAGTATATTCAAAAGCAGAGACATTACTTTTCTGACTAAGGTCCGTCTAGTCAAGGCTATAGATTTTCCAGTGGTCGTGTATGGATGTGAGAGTTGGACTGTGAAGAAAGCTGAGCACCGAAGAATTGATGCTTTTGAACTGTGGTGTTGGAAAAGACTCTTGAGAGTCCCTTGGACTGCAAGGAGATCCAACCAGTCCATTCTGAAGGAGATCAACCCTGGGATTTCTTTGGAAGGAATGATGCTGAAGCTGAAACTCCAGTACTTTGGCCACCTCATGTGAAGAGTTGACTCATTGGAAAAGACTCTGATGCTGGGAGGGATTGGGGCAGGAGGAGAAGGGGACGAAAAAGGATGAGATGGTTGGATGGCATCACGGACTCGATGGACGTGAGTCTGAGTGAACTCCGGGAGATGGTAATGAACAGGGCGTGCTGTGATTAATGGGATCGCAAAGAGTCGGACACGACTGAGCGACTGAACTGAACTGACGTGACTTAGCACACACCGTATATATATGTGTGTGTGTGTGTGTGTGTCAGAGTGCACAAATATATGCGTGCATACATACACACACATATATAGTGTGTGTATAGTGAAAGTCTCTCAGTCATGTCCAACTTCTTGCGATCCCATGGACTATACAGTCCATGAAATTCTCTAGGCTAGAATACTGAATGGGTAGCCCTTCCCTTCCCCAGCGGATCTTCCTGACCCAGGAATCGAACTGGGATCTCCTGCATTGCAGGCAGATTCTTTACCAACTAAGCTATGAGTGAAGCCCCTTATAGTGTATATATACATGCCTTTTCAGATGTATACAGTGTGTATATATACATGCCTTTTCAGATTATTTTCTATTACAATTTATTACAAAGTATTGAAGATAGTTTTTGCCCCTGTTGCTTATCTGTTTTATATCCAGCAGTGTGTGTATGTTAATCCTAAACTCCTGATTTATTCCTCCCCACCTTTTCCCTTTGGTAACCACAGTTTTGTATTTTAGAGACTATTTCTGTTTTGTAATTAAGTTCCTCTGTATCATATTTTTTAGATTTCACATATGTGATATCATATAATATTTGTCTTTCTCTGTCTCTCTTACTTCACTTAGTATGATAATCTCCAGGTCCATCCATGTTGCTGCAAATGGCATATTTCATTCTTTTTCTTCCCAGGCGGTGCTAGAAGTAAAGAACCTACCTGCCAATTCAGGAAATGTAAGAGATTCAAGTTTGATCCCTAGGTCAGGAAGACCCCCTGGAGAAGGGAATGACAACTCACTCCAGTATTCTTGTCTGGATAATCCCATGGACAGAGAAGCCTGATGGGCTACAGTCCACAGTGTCACAAAGAATCACTTACACAACTGAAGCGACTTAGCACACACACACAATATTCCACTGTATGTATGTATCACGTCTTCTTTACCCATTCCTCTGCTGATGGATACTTAGGTTGCTTCCATGTCCTGGCTACTGCAAACAGCACTTCAATGAACACTGGGATGCATGTACCCTTTCAGATCATATTTTATCCAGATACTTGCCCAGGATGGGATTGTTGGATCATATGGTAGCTCTGTTTTTAGTTTTGACATGATTATTTTACATTGAGGTATTTGGGATAAGACTTTTAAATTTTTTATTTATTTCTTTTAATTGGAAGCTAATTACAATATTGTGGTGGTTTCTTGCCATACATTGACATGAATCAGCCATGGGTGAACATGTGTCCCCATCCCAAAACACCCCCTACACCTCCCTCTCCATCCCATCCCTCTGGGTCATCCCAGTGCACTGGCTCTGAGTGCCCTGTTTCATGTATTGAAATTGGACTGGTGATCTATTTCACATATGGTAATATACAGGTTTCAGTGCTATTCTCTCAAATCATCCCACCCTCACCTTCTCCCACAGAGTCCAAAAGTCTGTTCTTTATATCTGTGTCTCTTTGCTGTCTCGCATATAGGGTTGTCTTTACTATCTTTCTGGGCTTCCCTGGTGGCTGAGAGATGTTCCATCCCTGGGTTGGGAAGATCTCCTGGAGAAGGAAATGGCAACCCACTCCAGTACTCCTGCCTGGAGAATCCCATGGAGGGAGGAGCCTGGTAGGCTACAGTCCATGGGGTTGCAAAGAGTCAGACATGACTGAACGACTTTACTTACTTACTTACTTACCATCTGTCTAAATTCCATATACATGCATTAATAATGTATTGGTGTTTTTCTTTCTGACTTACTTCACTCTATATAATAGGCCCCAGTTTCATCTACCTCATTAGAACTGATTCAAATGTGTTCTTTTTAATGGCTGAATAATATTCTATTGTATATATATACCAAAACTTTCTTTTGGATAAGAGTCTTGAGAGTCCCTTGAACTGCAAGAAGACAAAACCAGTCAATCCTAAAGGAAATCAACCCTGAATATTCATTGGAAGGACTGATGCTGAAACTCCAATACTTTGCCCACCTGATATGAAGAGCCAACTTACTGGAAAAGGCCCCAATGCTGGGAAAGACTGAAGACGAAAAGGATGAGATGTTAGATAGCATCACCAACACAATGGACATGAATTTGAGCAAACACGGAAAGAGCGGTGGACAGAGAAGCCTGGCATGCTACAGTCCATGGGGTCATAGGAGTTGGACACCACTTAGACTTAGCAAATGAGCAAAAGCAAAATTAAGGAACTTTTTTCCTTAAAAATATAAAAATGTTAGGTTTTTCAGTCTTGTGCTTAGTCTTTTGTTCTTGTCTTTCTCCCCTTCCTCCTGACCAGAAGTTGCCCAAATGTCTAATGGTGAGGGTTAGAAGAGCTGCAGGGTGGGAGGATGGGGAGAGGAGGACTCCCCATAGCCCTACTCTGCCCGCACCTTTCCTGCCTTGAGCTGCAGATCCACCTCCCACGAGCTGATTCTCTCCTGAGCACCAGCCCTGAGTCCACATGTCCTTGGCCTCTGATGCTCACCCCTGGTGCTCACTCTCTCCCTCCCCTGCTCACCAGCCCCCAACTCACCTTTGGTGAATAAAATAAGCATCGGTTGTGAATCTTCTCTTAAACCTCCCTGGGACCTCTGTCTTCGCAGACTTTTTCCTGAGCGTGTCCATCACTCATTCTGCCTCCCGCTGCTGGTTCTGGCTCCAGCCTCCTCTGCTGGGCAGTGGATCTACAGACTGTTACTTGTCACTGTCTCACGGTAGCCATCTTTCTCTATCAGTTCATCCAAACTGCTGGCATCTCAGCGATCAGTTAATCCAGATTGTAAGGACTGTGTGTAGAGCAATAGAAATTAGTCAAAATGGAGTGATGCCATCAAAATCTATCTTCTCCTACTTATCCGTGACCATCCCTCACCCCAAACCAATGTGTGGTGCAGTAACCATGAGGGTGAGCATTCTTTAACCTGCTCCTAAAACCAAACATAAAATAAATGGTTTATGCATTGGGAAATAAACTGTGCTGCAAAACTGGAATATATCTTATATATTTCTCTGCATCTTGCCTTTCTGCCCTGCTACAAATATATTGTAGGAAGCCCTTTTAGTCAACTGGCAAAGAGCTTTCCTTATTTATCATGGTTGCATAGTTCTCCATGGGATGTTTGTATCCCAATCACTTCCCTACTAATAGTCATTTACTGTTGTGCTTTTTGTTACTAAAAACAAAGTCACAAAGTAAAGGATAAATTAGGAGATGAGGACTGACATACACACACCACTATATATAAAATAGATAACTAATGAGAACCTACTGTATAGCACAGGCGACTCTACTGAATACTCTGTAATGACCTATATGGGAAAAAAAAATCTAAAAAAGAGGGGATATGTGTATATATATAACTGATTCACTTTGCTGTACAGCAGAAAATAACACAAACCAACTACATTTCAATAAATTAAAAAAATAAAAAAACCAAAATCACAATGAAAATTCTTATCTCTACAGAATAGGCTTTCCAGAATGGAATTTCTGCATCAAGGGAAATGCATTAAAGAATTTTTTAAATTGAGATATAATTGACATATAGCACTGTGTGAGTGTGAGGTATACCACATCTTGGTTCATACACGTGAGTATCACAAGGTGATCCCACCTTGGCGTCAGCTAACCCTTATATTATGTCACCCAATGAGCATTTCTGTTTTGTGCTGAGAGCAATTAAGATCTAGTCTTGGTATCTTTGAGGTTTATAATACAGTGACTAGGATTGACTAGTATCACGGTTTGTGTATTCAATCTCCAGAACCTATCTCTCTATTAGTTGTGATGTAATATCCATTTTTAACAGATATAGGTAGATTTCACTCCACAAAAACTAAACAATTTACGTTTCTACCATTCATAGGATGAAAATACTCACTCCACATCCCTAGTCACCCTTTCTGGCTGCCACTCTTTAAAATTCTTATCAGTTTGACAGATACCTTATGTTAGATGGCTAATATTTAATTGCTCTCCCTGACGACAATGAGGTAATCTCTCTTTATCATTCCCTTGCCATGTGGGTTTTGTCTTACTTTCTCTTTATCTTAATCAGAGCCCCTCATATGTTAAAATATTAGTGCTTCTGCAATATAGGCATTGCTCAGAGTTTCCCCAATTGTTAGTCTTTTCATTTTCTATTCATAAACTTTTAAATTTTGTTTAATTTTGAAACAAAAGTTGTGAATACAAGATAAGGAACTTTCATTCTCCTGAACCATCTGACAGTGAGCTGCCAAGGATGATGCCACGTCACCTCACAGACTTTCTCCTGCAAACCTCAGCACCGCCACTAGGACTGGCACACTGGCCTTCAGACACCACCACCAGGGAGTCTGATCAATAATCAATAACGAGAACAAGAACAAGGAGGAGGAGGAGGAGCCGCCTCAGCAATGTTCTTTGGAGCAAAAATTCATTCAGTTTAGAATCATACCTTGCACACGGCTAGCACATCCCTTTTCTTCAACTTGGAAAACTGTTCATTCTTGAGTTTTCTTGAATGTTGTAGGCCAGATACTTTGAAAAAATTGGGTTTGAAATGATTTCTCATTATTTGGTGAAGAAATTTCAGAAGAAAATTCACAGAAGCAATGCTGTGGTCCTGTCCTGGGGCCCACCAGGGGCATGTGATGTGGATTTGGTGATGGGCAGTTAGACAGCTTGTTTCAGATGGTATCTCCACTGCAGAGTTATGTTTTTCCCTCTCAACTATTTTCTTAGGAAGTATTTTGAGACAAAAATATGCTCTTACTTCTCAAACTTTCAATTTATCTATATACATATATACATGTATATACACTCTCATGGGTTTCAGCTGTATCCAGACGGTTAGGTTTCTCTCATTAGTCCTTTTGAGGCTTGATTTGCCCCCAATTTGTGGGCATCCCTCATGCTGGCTTCCAGTGCAGACTCCTCATCCAGACACTTTTCCCACTCATCTCTACCAGTCACACCTGCTCCCACCATTCATCCCCACGGACACCTGCTCTGCCTGGGCTCCCCACCCCCACCGTAGCCCTCCAGCTGAGAAAGGAGAAAGGAAAGAATTTGGCTTCCAAATGGGACTAGAGAGAGTTGGTCTAGAGCTGCCAGGCCAGGTGGGAGTGTGGGGTGTGCTGGGTCCCCCACTGCCCCAGCAAACTGGGTGAAACGAGCATCAAGTACACTCACCCATGTGGACGTGGGATAGAGAAGGATCCTGGCATTCTTCCCCTGGCTGTGGGACCAGGCAAGTGTCCTGAAGTTGAGGGTCACCTGTGACTACAGCATGACAGCGGGTCTTCCCCTCCCGAGTCTGCAGGGGGCGGGTGGTCTGGAGCAGACCTTCCATGGGCAGCAAGACAGGCTGGCGGCAGAATGAGGAGTGTTTCCAGCATCTGACAGCTTCTGCTTCTCTCACAGCACCGTTAGGTAGCAGGGTGAGGGTCATCTTGAAATTATTCCTTGAGAGAGGGCTACCTGTCAGGGTGACCTGAATTCTAAAAAAGAAAACAAACACAAATAAAACCCCACGTACAAACAGCAGCAGGCAAGGAGTATGGTGGCCAGAGCATCTCAGAGGCTGGCGAATTTATCCGCTGCTCCAGGGAAAGGCGTGGTGTGGTGGCTTCCACAGGCATCTCCCAGGACAGACTCCAACATCAAGAGAAGCAGACAGTGAAAGCACGGCAGGAGGGAGCGCCAGAGATTCTGGGGGAGCCTGAGGGTGGGGGCACAGGTGCAGTGGGCAGTCCGGCCCTTTCCTCAGTGCTGGTCTTGAGGAGCAGTGAAGGGCCTGTGCTGGGAAGAGAGCAAGCATGGACCTGATGAGGCTGAGCTTTCACCTAAATGTGATAAAGCCACAAGGTCCCTAAAAATAGGACTGTTGTTAGAACCAAGGGCTTCACTTGTGGCTCAGATGGTAAAGAATTGGTCTGCAGTGCAGGAGACCAGATTCGATCCCTGGGTTGGGAAGATGCCCTGGAGAAGGGAATGGCAACCCACTCCAGTATTCTTGCCTGGAGGATCCCAAGGACAGAGAAACCTGGAGGGCTACAGTCCATGGGGTCACAAAGAGTTGGACATGACTGAGCAACTGTTAGGACCAAAGTGGGTGAAAAGCCATGGGTTCTACCAGAAATGTCACCAAGAACAAGAAAATATTTCTGACAAAATGGTACAAGGCAGTGGTGGGACAGAGTGAAGCACCTCCTGACTACCCCCTGGGCCAGCTACTTGCACTGGCTTTCACGACTTCCCTCTCGTTTCCCTCATCAGGCCGGGAGCTGGTCTACTCACAGGTTCTTTCTCAATAAACCGGCTTTAAGATGGATTTATCTGGTGGCTCAGTGGGTAAAGAATCCACCAGCAATGCAGGGGACACAGGAGACACATGTTCAGTCCCTGGGTTGGGAAGATCCCCTGGAGGAGGGAATGGTTACCCACTCCAGTATTCTTGCCTGGAAGATCCCAGGGACAGAGAAGCCTGGTGGGCTTCAGTCCATGGGATCACAAAGAGTCAGACACAAATGAAATGACTTAGCATGCATCCTTTCTACTACTGTTGCTTTCTATTTTTTAATTTCTATCTTTATTTACTTTTTCAACTTTTTTTCCTTTGGTTCATCTTGCTGTTCTTATTTCTTAGACTGAGCTCTAAATTTATTTTTCTAGTTTTTATTGAATAATAAAGCATTTAAGGCTATAAATTCCCAGTTGGAATAGTTTGAACTGTGTCATGTATGTTTGGGTATGAAGCTTCCTCCATCATTACTTTGTAGGTGGTTTATAATTTTAGTTTTATTTATATTTTGACAAAAGTTTATTTAGGATATTGGATCTTAATTTCCAGTAACTGGAGGGTTTTGGAGTGGACAAGAGTATCAGGGAATGCGGGTTATAAAATCTCTACTTTTGTGAATCAGCTCAGATATCTTAGATATTTGGGAGCAAAGACAAAATTAACTTTTATAAATGTTCCATTAAAATAAAAAAGAGAGGCAAAGTAGGAAGAAGTAAGAAGGCAAAGTAGAAAGCCCTTGAGCTCACCTCATCCCACAGATGCACCAAAGCTACAACTATGTATGAAACAGCTCTCTCTGAGAATGACATAATGATGAGCAGAACAGTTCTCCTACAACCGAGGACATAAAGAAAATAACCGTGTCAGGAGAGGTGGCAGAGTGGAGCTGCGGTCCAGTTAGGACTCACACCCTGCACAGGGCACTCGAAGCAGAAGGAGACACCACACACACTGAGGCTCACTAAGGAATGAGGCTGCACGCTGCACACTGGGCACCCTTGGCCTGGCGACCGGCACTGGGAAGGTGAGCCCGCTGAACGGGTTTTGAAAACCAAAGGAGCTTACAACTGGGAGAACCAGAGGGCTGTAAGAAGCCAAGATTCACCTCTTAAACAGTGTGAATGTGACTCCCTCTGAGTCCCAGGGCATAGCCAGCAGATAGATGCACCTGTGCTCTAGCTAACCTGCCAGTTTCACCTTCAGCTCCAGTCTCATGACCTTGGGAACAAAATACAGGTCATGGTGAGAAGTTGGATAAGGAATTAGAAAATATGAAAGAAGAATCAGTCAGAGCTGAAGATAAACTAACTGAAATGAAAACTATACTAGGGGAAACAACAGCAGGTCAGATGATACAGAAGAATGCTTAAGTGACCTGGAAGATGGGATGGTGGGAACCACCCAATCAGAACAGTGAAAAGAAAAACAAATTTAAAAAAATGAGGCAAGTTTACATGAGCTTTGAGACAACATTAAATGCACAACATTCACATTATAGGGGTCCCAAAAGGAGAAGAGAGAGAAGACTATACAAAATGTATTTGATAAAATAATGACAGAAAGTTTTCCTAACCTGGGGAAGGAGACAGATATTAAGGTCTAGAAAGCAGAGTCTCAAACAAGATGGACAAAGAGATCCACACAAAGATATGTTACAATTAAAATGAAACAAAGTCAAAGAGAATTTTAAAGGCAGCAAGAGAAAAGCAAAGTGTCACTTACAGCAGAATCCCCCGTAAGTCCATCAGCTGATTTTCCAGCAGTAACTTAGCAGGCCAGAAGGGAGTGGCATGATATATTTAAATTGCTGAAAGGGAAAAAACCTACAATCAAGGATACTTTACTTGGCAAAGTTATCATTCAGAATTGAAGGAGATAGAGTTTCCCAGAAAAGCAAAAACTAAAATAGTTTATCACCACTGAACCAGCCTTCAAAGAAATGTTAAAGGATTATGTTTAAGCAAAGGCCAAAATAAGAAATAAGAAAATATGTGAAGGGAAAATCTCACTGGGAAAGGCAACTGATCAACTCCTTAAAAAACCATAATCAAAAGTTGTAAAATCAACCATAATAGGTAATAAAAGGATACACAAGAAGATGTAAAATATGTTTTCCAAAACATAAAGTGATGGGGAGAATTAAAAACATTCAGCTTTTCAAATGTGTTAAATGACTATCAGACTAAAACAAATATACTCCTAAAATATATGTGGAACCACGAAAGATCCCAAACAGCCAAGCAAGCTTAAGTGAGGAAAACAGAGCTTGAAGAATCAGACTCCCTGAATTCAGATTATGCTACAAAGCTACAATGATCAAAACAGTATGCTACCGGCACAAAACCAGAAATATACATCAATGGAGCAGAAAAGAGCCCAGAAATATATACGCTCATGGTCAGTTAATCAACAAAAAGATGACAAGAATATACAACAGGGAAAACACAATTTTTAAAATAAATGCTGTGAGGAAAACTGGACAGCTACTTGTAAAAGAATGAAATTAAAACACTCCTTAACAGCACATACAGACATAAACTCAAAATGGTTTGAAGACCTAACTGTAAGATCTAGAAACACAAAACTCTAAGAAAAAAACATTGACATTGGTGGTAGCAATATTATTTTTCAGATCTGTCTCCTCAGGTGAAGGAAACCAAAGCAAAAATAAACAAATAGGACTATATCAAATTGAAAAGCTTTCATGCAACAAAGGAAACCATTAACAAAACAATAAAGCAACTACTGAATGGGAGGAAACTGGTGACTCAGACAGTAAAGAATCTGACTGCAGTGCAGGAAACCCAGATTTTATCCCTGCATTGGGAAGATCCCCTGGAGAAGGGAATGGCAACCCACTCCAGTATTCTTGCCTGGAGAATTCCATGGACTGAGGAGCCTGGTGGACTACATTCCACAGGGTCACAAAGAGATGGACATGACTGAGTGACTAACACGATAAAGGTAAATACCCTAAATATATAAAGAACTCATATAAACCAGCTTAAAAAATGAATTGAGGATCTGAATAGATATTTTTCTGAAGAAGACATCTTGATGGCCACAGACACATGAAAAGATGCTCTACATTACTAATCATCAATGAAATGTAAGTCAAAACCATAATAAACTATCAGCTCGCAGCTGTCAGAATAGCTATCCTCAGAAAGACAAGAAATAAAAAGTGTTATCAGGGATGGAGAAAGAAGGGAACCCATGTTCACTGTTGGTGGGAATGTATATTGGTACAGCCAGTGTGGAAATCAGTAAAGTGGTTCCTCAAAAAATTAAAAATAGAACTACCATATGATCTAGCAATTCCTTTTCTGGGTTTTATATGAAGAAAAGGAAAATATTAATTCAAAAAGATACATGTTCCCCTATGTTTACTGGAGCGTTTTTCACAGTAACCAAGATTCGGAAGCACACTAAATGTCTACCAACAAATGAACAGATAAAGAAGTGGTCTATAAATATACAGTGTAGTACTACTTAGCCACAAAAAGGAATAAGATCTTGTCATTTGTGAAAACATGGATGGACCTAGAGAATATTATGCTTAGGAAAATAAATCAGACAGCAAAAGACAAATACAAGTTGAAACTTAAATAACACACAGGTTAAGGGTGCCAACCTTCTGGCAATAGAAAATTCACATATAACTTTTGATGCCCCCAAACCTTAATTACAAATAGCCTACTGTTGACCAGAAGCCTCACCAACATAAATGGACAATTAATGCCTACTTGTATGTTATATGCCTTAGACACAGTATTCTTACAATAAAGTAAGCTAGAAAAAAGGAAATGTTATTAAGGAAATCATAAGGGAGAGAAAATCCATTTACATCACTGGTACTGTGTTTGTCAATCTGTTGAGTTCACCTTGCCTGTCTGCATGATGAATCATCTGTCTTGCACTACAAGTATCAATATCGTCTGATACAATACAACACTGTAGATGTCATTTTTACAACTAACACTAAACATCAAAAATGAAAAGATAAGGTGAAAAAGAAATATGTAGTAATGTTTTTATGGTAGCCTAACTATATACACTAATGAATCAATTGTAGTAATTTTATGACATGCAGTCCTATTTTTAATAAAATATTAGAAATATTGTTTTATAGCTTTCAAAAAACCACTCACCTGTGGTTTTTTCTTTTCATACATGCAGTTTCTTCTGCATATATGAGGCTTATATACAGTTTCTTCTGTTATGAGAGATACAGAGACATACTTTACAATAATTCTTTGGAAACAAAGTTATAAAACAGTAAGAAAACTAATACATGACAAACTGGTGGTTGCCGAGGACAGAAGGTAGGGGATGAATACAGTATGTGAAAGGGATTAAGAGTACCAAGTTCTGTTTCCGAATAAGTAACATATAGCACAAGGAATAGAGTCGATAATATTGTAATAACCATGTATGATGCATAATCTACAAAAATATCATATCACTATGTTATACACCTAAAACTATTTTAATAGTATAGAAGAAGTGAAAGTCGCTCAGTCATGTCCAACTCTTTGCAACCCCATGAACTGAAGTCCATGGAATTCTCCAGGCCAGAATACTGGAGGGGGGTAGCCTTTCCCTTCTCCAGTCACACAGGTTAAGGGTGCCAACCTTCTGGCAATAGAAAATTCACATATAACTTTTGATGCCCCCAAACCTTAATTACAAATAGCCTACTGTTGACCAGAAGCCTCACCAACATAAATGGACAATTAATGCCTACTTGTATGTTATATGCCTTAGACACAGTATTCTTACAATAAAGTAAGCTAGAAAAAAGGAAATGTTATTAAGGAAATCATAAGGGAGAGAAAATCCATTTACATCACTGGTACTGTGTTTGTCAATACTGTTGAGTTCACCTTGCCTGTCTGCATGATGAATCATCTGTCTTGCACTACAAGTATCAATATCGTCTGATACAATACAACACTGTAGATGTCATTTTTACAACTAACACTAAACATCAAAAATGAAAAGATAAGGTGAAAAAGAAATATGTAGTAATGTTTTTATGGTAGCCTAACTATATACACTAATGAATCAATTGTAGTAATTTTATGACATGCAGTCCTATTTTTAATAAAATATTAGAAATATTGTTTTATAGCTTTCAAAAAACCACTCACCTGTGGTTTTTTCTTTTCATACATGCAGTTTCTTCTGCATATATGAGGCTTATATACAGTTTCTTCTGTTATGAGAGATACAGAGACATACTTTACAATAATTCTTTGGAAACAAAGTTATAAAACAGTAAGAAAACTAATACATGACAAACTGGTGGTTGCCGAGGACAGAAGGTAGGGGATGAATACAGTATGTGAAAGGGATTAAGAGTACCAAGTTCTGTTTCCGAATAAGTAACATATAGCACAAGGAATAGAGTCGATAATATTGTAATAACCATGTATGATGCATAATCTACAAAAATATCATATCACTATGTTATACACCTAAAACTATTTTAATAGTATAGAAGAAGTGAAAGTCGCTCAGTCATGTCCAACTCTTTGCAACCCCATGAACTGAAGTCCATGGAATTCTCCAGGCCAGAATACTGGAGGGGGGTAGCCTTTCCCTTCTCCAGGGGATCTTCCCAACCCAGGGATCGAACTCAGATCTCCCGCGTTGTAGGTGGATTCTTTAACCAGCTGAGCCACCAGGGAAACTCAAGAATACTGGAGTAGGTAGCCTATCCCTTCTCCAGTGGATCTTCCCAACTCAGGAATGAAACCGGGGTCTCCTGCATTGCACGTGGATTCTTTACCAACTGAGCTATCAGGGAAGCCCGTATTATAAATAAACTTTACAAGTGCCATACATCTTGCAAGTCAAATTTGTTGGTCCTTTTATTCTATTCCTCTTTTTCTTATTTTTTGTCTAGATTTGTCTGATCCTGAAAAATATGTACTAAAATCCTCTGTTATAATTGCATGTTTACTACATTGTGTTAATGGTTCTCGCTTTATATATTTAGCTACTATATTGATTGGTGAACATGGTTTATGGCTGTTACACTTATTTTATAAATTTGCCTTTTACCATTACATGATATGACTCCTGCTTGTTCCCGTATTAAAGGCCAGAATTGGCTTCTTTTGGTTTATATTTATCTAATGGCCTCTCTTACATTCTCTGAATTTCAACCTCTCTCATTTTGTTTAAAGTGGGTTTCTTAAGTAACATGAGGTTGGGTTTTGCTTTATAACCACACTGACAGTTATCAGTAGATACTATCCTGCTGGACTCTGATTTCAGAGTTGCAGATAAAAATCTACAGCCAGCCTGACTTTCTTTCTGTGTCAATGACTTGTTTTTCCTATCTGGGAGACTGTGAAACTTTATCATTATCCTTGGAATGGATGACATTTTACCACAATCTGTCTCGTGTGTTCTTTTTTTTTTTTGATGCTCCTTCCTTGGAACGCAAAAAATCCTTTCTGTCTGAAGATTCAAGTATTTTTTTAGCTTTGTTAAGATTTTCTTCACTTATTTGCTTAAATATCAGCTCTCCTCCCTTGATTGCTCTTTCTCTTTCTCAAATGCCCGCCTATGTGTACATTACAACTTTTGCATTTACCTCTGGTCCTCTTATATTTGCTCTGTGGTTTCTGTCCTTGCATTTCTACTGCTTTGAGAGATTTTTCTCCACTTGTTTTTTCAGGCCTCTCTTTATTCTCAACAGTGCCGTACTCTTTTTCAGCACGCTTGCTGTGCTCTTTAAGATGAAGCTTGTGTTCCTGAGTCTGGGCAATGGCAGCCCATCTCTCCGTGGAACCCGGTGCCCTCCTCCAGCCTTTGTTGCTGGTGGCTGCCTGCCCTCTCCCCTCCACACACACACACACAGCGTGCTGGGCTCATCCTTCCCTACCTGCAGTGCTGATCACCCTGCAGCAACCTCTTACACAGCAGCAATTCCATGAGCTATAGGAGGCCCTGTAGAAAGACAAAGTTATCGGTTGGAAAATTCTCAACTTCTCATCCCAGTTTCTCTGTTCTGCCCCCTCAAGCCCCACCCAGTTTCCTCAGCTACAAAGGTTTCTCACAGACTTGAAGATAATATAGGCTTCAGCTCAACTGATAATTCCCATGCCACTCCATGAGGGCCAGATGGGTGTGTATATTTTATCTGTAGGGACACCAGATAAAATAGACTCCATGGGACACTAAAATAATCATTCATTATTTATCTGAAATTCAAATTTAACTGGATAGCCTGTATTTCTCTCCCTGGCTAAATCTGGCCTTTCTAGTCACCAAGTGGGTCTCCCCTAGTCCTTCCCCTTATCTATGGATTCTGTGTGCCATGCTGTCTCCAACTTGGAGGCTCTGACCCTTGCCCTCCTGACCCCCTTCTGAGGCCCCTAGCTCTGTGGCCTGGTGAAGGCGCTGTCTACTCTGGACCCCACAGCACTGAAGGCCCTACACTCTCATGGAATACGTGTAGAAAGCTCTTCTCGAGCTCTGTGGTCAGCCAGTCTACCAATCACGCAGAACATGCACAAATGTTTTCAGACCCACAAACACTCAGCAAGCCTATGCCTCACGTATTTTTCAGAAGAAGTTATGTGACGGTGTGCTCAAGCAAACAAGGAATTAAAACAGGAGAGAAGGAACTTTGTGATCTGAAAAAGAATAGATCCAGGAAGGGAAGTTCCTGACTGCTGGCCGAGCAGTGGGCCTGGAGCCGAGCCCCACGGAGGGAGGCTGAACCAGGGCTGCAGAAGGAACATCAGTGCAGGTAACAGTGTAGAGAGGGGAGAGAGACTGAGCGTGTAACGGGAGGTAGTCGACCCACATGCCCCCAGCCAACTTTGATTTGAGATGTGATTAGATTATTCTGCACTGTTCTCCCAGAGTTGATCCTACAGATTCCCAACCCCAGGGGCCAGTTGCAATCCAACCAGGATCTGAAGGATGAGATAGGATGCTTATTCAAAACCAGTCAAAGCAATCAATCCTGCTCAAAATCAGATTTCTGAGATTTCAAAATAATTCATTTCAAATTTTGAGTTCCCACTGTTTGTCCTGTCTCCACCCACTTTAGCTAAAGAAAAACAGACTGGAAAGGCACTTTTTGGTTCTGGTCTGGCATGTTAGGAGCTGGAAGTTGCCACTCCATGCTAACAGGGTATAAAGCTGAGCACACTTGAGAACTATATTGTTACTGCCATATCTATCAACAAAGGATGCTGTAGCAGTCTAGCTCTTACATTAAAGCCAAAAAGACGGTGAGCACTGAGGGGCCTCAGGAGTGAGATAGACAGACTGTTCACTGCCAAGCCCATCTAGCAGTCAGCCACTGTGTTTGCATATATAAACAGGTGATGTGCGCTAATGCATAAGTGGACTGAGTTCAGTTCCGTTGAGTCACTCAGTCATGTCTGACTCTTTGCAACCCCATGCAACACAGCATGACAGGCTTCCCTGTCCATCACTAACTCCCAGAACTTACTCAAACTCATGTCCATCAAGTCGGTGATACCATTCAACCATCTCATCCTCTGTTGTCCCCTCCTCTTCCCACCTTCAATCTTTCCTACCATCAGAGTCTTTTCAAATGAGTCAGCTCTTCACATTAGATGGCCAAGGTATTGGAGTTTCAGCTTCAGCATCTTTCCTTTCAATGAATATTCAGGACTGATCTCCTTTAGTATGGACTGGTTGGATCTCCCTACAGTCCAAGGGACTCTCAAGAGTCTTCTCCAACATCACAGTCCAAAAGCATCAGTTCTTCAGTGCTCAGCTTTCTCTACAGTCCAACTCTCACATCCAT